>JAVQKC010020021.1:0-11737 GCA_036025475.1 Philypnodon macrostomus | reverse complement strand
ACTGTGGAGAATCACTGTACCAAGTTTCATTGCTCTCTGCCAAAGTAAGTGTGTCCAGGGTCCCATAGGGGTCATAAACATGGGGGCGCTATAGAGGCATTCTTTATTTGACCTCTGTTTTCACCTGTCAGTTTTTTTTTTATGTTCATTGTGATATGTGGTTCAATTAAGGTGCTCCAGGGCATTATTTAGTTAATTAATGAATTATTGTAGGTGTACTAACATCAATCCAGTTCAGCTCGTCATGATATGTAGAAAAGGTATCATATTAATATATTATAGAGTTATCGCATATCGATAATTAGTAGCTACTCTACCCACCTCTGACTTTATTGCACAAAAAAGGGATTAGGCAGGAAGTTTGCACACAGCGTTTGTCTTCTTCCTGAAGAGTTCTAATCTCCAACATTGTATGGGGCACTCAAAACAAAACAATGAAAAATTGTCCCCATCATATTTTACAATGTGCTTCTCAAAGGCACACTGGCCCATTCAGCTCTTCTCTCTGGGGTTGGTAATAGGGATTAATCTGGGTCTAATTGAATAATGGATTATAGAGCCGTGCAGGGTCCAGCAGAGGACACACAGATGCTGTATTCATATTACTTTATCATTACTATACCGGCCATAACTCGATTTATGAGACTAGCAACTTCAAGGAGCCTGGTGTGTTGTGTGGCCTGGTGCAAAGTAGTTCAGAACAGCATGGGCTTATTCATTGACAGATAATACAGTGCAATACTGTGAAAGTACATGCTGTTAGAAAATATTATAGATATAACAGCACAGTATGACACACAGTCACAATCAATGTGATTCAGAAGCATCTACAAGTTGAGGAGTACACTTAAAGAGTAACTAAACCCTGAGTACAATTTTCCTACTGGTCATATGTCTATGTCCCTCAGGCTCTGATAGGCCCTTGTTTCATTTAGACACACACCTGTAGTGAATCAATTGATTTGAGAGAATGGCTCACACCACATTCACCCCGAACCTAGCTCCTCTGTCTCCACCAGGCATCATTTATCAAATTTGGGCTGTGGGTTTACTATGGATCTGACCAAGATTCTGACAAGAACATTGATAGTGGAAATGAGTAGATAAAGCTAGTTCAACCAGGAGAGATTTAAATAAAATAGAGACAAAATACTGATGCAATAGATTTATTGGAAAGAATTTGGCGGTTAGACCCCGGCAGAGAAAGAGCAATTAATAATGGATGCACTGTAGGAGAATAGTGTAGGTATAGGGCCGATCTCCCCCGGAGCCTAGACACTGGTGTGGCAGAGGAAGGGAAGCTTTGGACAAGGTTCCTCTGAGCTGTGGAGAGTGAGATGATTCTGTTGAGGACGTGATGGGACAGAGGAGCATGAGACAGTGAGATGACTCTGCTGCTGAGGACGTGATGAGACAGACGAGCATGAGATGAGCTAGGGAGATGGTGGGTGGAGGAGGGCTTCTTGAATCTGACAGCTGATGAATGGGAGACACAGGCAGTTTAAATATAGAAAGCTTAGCAGTGATTGGCTCAGTGGATGAGGAAGTAAAATGTGATTGGCTGAGCTGAAGCGAGCTGACAGGACAATGAGTGGCAAGAGACTTCCTGGTTGCACTTCTACATTCATCTTCATTAAACAAGCTACCTGCAGCAGCTCTGGGTCCGGCCTTCCCACGCTTCTAACAAACAATGGCCGCCTGTTCTGTATATCTCTATACAGGTGTTCAAACTACTGCAAGATCACTTCAGGGATCACGCATATTCACGCAAAGTCCCGCAAGATTTCAGAAGGGATTACTATGGGAACGGAAGCAAAGGGACGAACTCATATAAGAATTTGCGTTAGCTATAGCTTAAAAAAATAGCTTTTAGAAGAAATACAAACAAAGTCCAGTCAGTCCCTGAATTTACACCAAACTGTCTCTGAGGCGGAGGCAGAAATATCAGCAGAACGTTTCATGCACGTCAAAAGCTTTCAGACGCGGTTCAGCAGAGGCTCGTGTAGATCTGCCCTCTGTATTTTACACTAAATCTCAGTGATTCAGGTCAAAAACAGGCAAAACAAATCTATTTGACAAGATGGATGCAACACTGGGGCATTTCTGCAGATAAACTTAGCACTAGCCTCTAAAGGTCATTTGACCTTTAATTTATATGTATACTCCCAAAAGCTGTCTGTGTATAATCCTTGTAAAACACGGGCCTGGGGTTGTAAATCAACTTTATTCTCTTGTACAGCGATGCCTCGATGTTTATTTCACCGTTTCGTGCTTCTGTGCTTTTATTTTGAAAGTTTTATTTTCGCAAAGCCGTGCCTATACTTGCTGTTTGGCGGCCATTATCTCGGGATATTAAGTCGTTTGGTGAGCCGTGCCTGAAAGTCGGTGGTCTGAATTGTCACTGATTACCACAGAGAACAGTTCACCAGCGGCTGCCGTTCCGCTGTTGTTTCCAGTGAACAAGCAAGCTCTTCCCACCCCCATTTTCTCAGTGGTTGTAGGCTGCTCACATCTTTTTGTCTCTTTATATTAAACCCAGGCAGATGTTGAGCTCAGGTTTGTGTTGAAGTCGGAAATTTATACCTAATATTTTTCGGAATAATTCTCTTCTGCCTTTATGGCACAAGTATTTAACTATTCCATTTGCTTTGACTAGCTTACTGTAATTAGAGGAATTAAGCATGTGCAGGCAAATATGGACTCCTTTCTCCCCAGACACTTCCCCTTTGAGCTTTGCTTAAAATGGCCCACTCCCTAATAAGCGATAATAATTGGAAGAAAAAAAAAAGACTAGACATCAGAGCATACACTACAGCTCTCCTCTGACCACATCCTGGTTGAAAAAGATCAGTTTCAAAATGTGCAAAGAAAAATAAAGTTCAAATAACTGGGGAATTCACCCCACAACCGCTTTTTGAGGTCATACAGGCATTAGCAAAGGTTCAGATAGGTGGATTTCTTAGCAACTGTAGACCTTAGGGAGGGTTAGGCTCAGGATTGACACTGATAATCATTCCCACTCACATTCACTCACTATGGAATATTTAGATTCTCCGATTCATTCATGTCTTTGGACGGACAGAGGGAGGCAGATTAGAGAACCCACAGTGACACGGGGAGGACATGCAGACTACATATAGAAAAAAGATCAGCTGCCCCCAGGATTCAACCCCCAACCTTTCCCGACTTTTGCCATTGCCTTTTGCCATTGCATGGAACACTTAATAAGCACATCTTAATTTATAATTTTTTTTGCACTCCACTTGACATATTTTTACAAGACTGGAATGGGCCTATATACTGTTAGAATGTCAAAAACTAAAATGTCATTCACACATTTCAGTAATCCTGCATTTTCTGGTGCTACTTTTCCTTTCCTCCTTATCCCCTCCATTGCCCCTCCTCTTCCAGGAAGCACTGACCAATCAACAAACTCTCTATATCCAGTCTGCTCTCCCTATAATTATCCAAAAACCAGTGTGCAGCTCTGTTTCTACGGACCCCTCCCATCATATTTTTCATTGTATAATAAACTAGCCTCCACGTTTAAGGTTGAAGTTGTAGCTTGTAAAGGTATCTGCAAAAATCCCATATGTTAAAACAATTTTCATCATTTATTAGGCTATCATAGAATACAGTACCTGTTAAGGTGGTAAATTGGAGTTTGTATGTTCTCTTCGTGTCTGGGTAGGTTTTCTCCAGTGTCACCTCTCAACCTAACTCATGACCTGGAGGCTAATCCTCTAGGTCCTGGACCAAGATTTGGAGATAGGTTCTCGGATTCTGCACTGTGGTCGCCTGCTGCTCCTACAGGGTCAAAATATTTGTTGTTTATTGGACTGAAATTGGACTAAATCAGGAGTACCACTAAAAAGAGCCACCTGTGGTTCCTATACCACAGTTTGAGAACCACAATGGGAGGCAATAATAGAGTACCATACATGCATTAGGGGGGGCATATGGAATTGAATTGCAGCATCCATAATGCACAGGGGAAATATAAATCTAATAAGACAGATATTAATATCAATTACACATTGACTCACTAGGCCCCTGAGTGTTGTCAATGGGGCTCTGTACAGGAAGAGGCTTCAGAAACATGAAACAACTTAGTTACACACTGCCATTAAGGAGGAATGCCTCATGTGTTGTCTACATACAATACAATGGTCAGAAAATAATGAAAGACTTGGTATATGGAGGATTGAAAACCATTTGGCTAAATTCACAAATAAATACAAATAAAGTATGCTGGGATACATCATACAGTCAGAGGGTAACCTTATGAATACATTGTACTTAAGAGTAAGAGTAAGAGTAGTTTTACTGTGCCATATTTGACTTCTACTTGACTAATTCTATTTTGTAATAACTAATCTAATAAATCTAATAATAATAATAAATATGTTCAAGGGTATATATCAACTTTGTATTAGGTATACCAGTGATGACCATAGCTGTGCTCCTGTCCTGACCCATGGTGGATCCCTCCTGCTGCAGATGACTGGCTTGCTGTTGGACATCCCAGTAACAACCTTAGGTGGCCCCATCTGTGCTCCTGCTCTGACCCATAGTGGATCCCTCCTGGACCTTTCCTTATTGCCTCCCATTCATCTGGATGACCCCTCTCTGATGCGTCCTTTCACACATTAACTATGATAGCAATGGATCTCCATCAGTCCTGGACACATCTATAGCCCTTGGTTTATCACATGGTTCTCCCTAAGGTTTCTCTTTTTCTTCCCCATAATTTTTTATTTTTATTTTTCCGTATTTTTTAGGTGGATGATATGAAACAAATATAATATTGAGATTTTATGAAGCCAAGATCATAATTCAGATTTTATCATGATTTTAGTCAACTTTGTATTTTTTGTCTTACACAGTAAACTACTGCTATCAGTCTCTTCATGAAACCATTTTAACTACAAATTCAGTGTACATCCAACCCATGTTCATCATAACACTATGATACTATTGATTTCCATTTTGTAATATATATATGAACACTGCCATTATTACAGTCAAAACGACAAAGCAGAGCATACTATACTATACTATACTATACTGTACTATACTATACTATGCACTGTATCACGATTCAACCATCTTCACAGATTAGCAGATTGTCATAAATCTTATTACCCACCCCTAAAGCATTTTACAGAGAGTACCAGCCCTTGTCCAAATCCTGTATTTGCTGTTACTTCAGAGAGCCATTAGATGTCCCAGGACCTGTCCATCTTACACTTTACTGTTGACAGGTTTGGTCCAGGGAGGGGTGTGATGGAGCCTGTCTTCACACCTCGCTCTCAGTCTGCTGTACACCTCCATCATGTTTCCTCTGAGTCACACCCCCACATCTTCAGCAGATTGGGAGTCAGCAGGTGTGTGTTCATGTGTGTCTCAAAGCTGTTCACTTACCTCCTTGAAGCCTCAACTTATGAAATTCTCCATAGAAAATAAAGTTGTAGTAGCACCAAAAAAAATAATAATTAAAATCTAGGAATAAAATGGCCCAATGTATGCGCAGGAAAAATGCATTACGCTAATAAATAATAATAATAATTATAATTAACAATTCATCAATTTTATATAGCGCTTTTCACAACTACTCAAAGACGCTTTACATATTTGTATTATTCATTCACTCCACGGTCACACCTGATGATGGTAAGCTACTACTTATGTAGCCACAGCTGCCCTGGGGCACACTGACTGAAGCGTGGCTGCCAGTTTGCGGCAACGGCCCCTCCGACCACCACCAAACACCAATCACACAACCACATTTATTTGTCATTGTGTCTTGCCCAGGGACACAACGACAGTGTGCGCTCGGACGGGGACTCGAACCACCAACCCTCTGGTCTAGGGGCTAGCGCCTACCCCACTGCACCACTGCCGCAACAAGAACTATATCAGATGTACATTTAGACTATTATGGACTGCGAATCTCACGATTCGATACAAAACAATGCTCATGTTACCGGTAATATGCACTGCCAGATACTAATTTTGTGAAATATACAAAATATTATACATTTCTATATATATTGATACAGCAGACTGCAATACCGATACAGTATCACGATATATTGGTATATCGATATTTTGTATGACCCCTAAGACTAATCTAGGTTTAAATTTGAACCCAACCAAGACAAAACAGAACTAACCCAGAACTGAACCAGGATAAAACCAAGATTTATCTCTGTGGTGTATTTATAATCTTCATTTACATTTGGCTCATTATTACAAAAAGTGTGTGATTTAAAAACATAATACTGATCACATTTTCTGGAATGTAGTGACATTTTAAAATGTTTGTCATATGGAATGTTCAAAATTCCAGAACGGAGGAAACTGGAGCAAAAGTGAGTTAACTTTACAAAAACGTAGGATTTGTGGTGAGAGCTAGAATAATTATAGAATTCTGCCTCCAGCCAAAAGTCTAACTGTTACTAATGTGTACATTAAATAAACATAAAATATGAGGGACATTCACTAATGTTTTAGTGATGTCAGAACATCTTGATTTGTAATATTTTGTGGCTAATGCTATGTTCGCCATTGTAAATGTATTATGGTCTTGTCTCTATTTTGGCATTTAGAACTTTGTGTTTGCAGGGGTGCCCATACTTTTCCCTCAGACGGTATAACAGGTCTTCGGGCCAAATGAAAACATATTTAGCATTTAATGAGCATTAAAGTTGTTTTATTTATTACATAGTATTTAACCTTTGACTCGTATCCAAATGTTAGCATAATGATTGAGGGGTCTGATAGATTCAGAAAGATTGCTGCGTAAATATAACAAAAACAGAATAAAATAGTTTCAGGTTTGACCAATGCAGACTAATTCAGTACACACTCAGAAACACTGCTGAAGCATTGAAAGGCAGCATGCTGAATCTGGCCATTAAGTTTATGTCATTAATAATTGGTTTAATACTTGAATTACAGAAAGTCCTCACAGGCCAAATCAAAGGGTCTGGAGGGCCAACTTTGGTCCCTGGGTTGTACATTGAGCACCCATGTGCTATAGCCGATCAAAAGGTGAGTGTGACCGGTCCCCTCACATTTTTGGGCAATTAATTTGCAATCTGTTGAATACATCATGTATGTATAAATGTGAACTGTAAACGTCTGGTATAGGTAAACTGGACAATCTAAATGTCCCATAATGGATGTGAGCGTGTGTCTATGTGTCAGCCTTGTGACTAACTGGCCATTGTCCATTGTCTAGTCAGCCATGAGCCCTAATGACAGTAAGTGACCGATAATAAATGAATGAACAAATGTTATGTCTTGGAGGTACAGTTATCCATGTGTATTTAGGGGGAAAGGTGAAAAAGCTCCATGGAAAAGAGGATGAAATGTGTGTAGTTTCCATGGCGACAAGGACAATAAAAGATTCTGAAGGATGCTTGAGATCTTTTTTAGAGGACCATTAGCAAAGGTCAGATGAGACATGGCTTGTTATGGTAAAAAAAGAAGACGATGGTGTCCACTTAAGCGTTCAGCACAGACTGAGAGGGACATTCAAGTGAAACTAATGGACAGTGTAAAAAACATCTGTGGAGTGTGTATGTGCTCCCTGTGTCTGGGTGGGTTTTCCTTGTACCTGGCCAGCTGTGACTAACCCTTTTCCTATGCTATACAAAGATGATAGGCTGGTCTCTCGTCGATTGCATTCAATTTCAAGGGCGGAGTTTAATGATGTCAGTAACACTAGACTTTACGCTAAAAGCCACACATTGTTAACAAATCACGTTAAGTTTGTATATGACACGGCCAACAAAAAACACACCACTGCAGCTCGTAAACGGCCCGTCATTGGTCCGTTCATAAAAACGCAGAGAAATGATTCCCTATGAGCAAGGGATCAAACCCCACTTTTAAATAAAAAAAAATAATACTATATATTTCCCTCATCAACCTAAAACGTGCCCATTAGGCTAATCCTCCAGCTAGGTACAGCCTGACCAAGATCCTGGATCAAGATCCGGAGATTAACCATGCCATAACCTCAAATGTGATGTGATGGTCACCCTACCAAAGACAAAGATTCTGAAACATCTTCATAGAACATGCAAATTCACTTGATCACCATCTTACTTCAGGTCTCCATATTTTTTACCTTTCTTTTTGAAAAACATAGGCTAATCTCTTATCCAAAGCCACTCACTGGCCACTTTATTAGACCCTACCCTGTGGCTTCTACAGGGGATTTCTCCCCATAGAAAATGCAGCTCAGCATATATTTATGCAAAAAAAAAACAAAAAAAAAACCGAAGGCACCAACAACTAGGCAAGTCACTTAAATGACCTGTCTTTAAGTTTCCTGTCTGAATAGGTGTACCTAATAAAGTGGCCAGTAAGTGACTGAATGGCATTTTAATTGCTCAAACTTGTTCATTTTTGCCCCCACACATCTGCCGCTCACTGTATATATTTGAATCCCAATTCATTCACTTAAATCACATTTCTTCATCATTCTGAGTTTTGTTTTCAACAAATTAATTTCAAACCTTTATTTGGCCAGTATAAATCTAATTGAGATTAAAAATGCCTTTTACAAGAGTGTCCTGGCAAGTGGCAGCAGCACAGTTTCAAATACAGAAACAGAAACAGACTTTCAGTCTTCATATTCATACAAAACCAAACACAAAATAGCATTGTAGAATCATGAGTCCATATTTAATTTAATATCAGTTGTAACAGTGGCAGTGACTTTAAAATGCCTTTAAATGTGTGAAGTGAGACCAACTCCTTCAACTGTAGCTCATTCTGGAGCTGATTCCATGCACAAAGGTAAAAGCCTTTTTGCCAGTGCGGACTTTAGGAAGCGTCAATAAAAACCTGTGGTGGTATGTCCCTGCAGACCTCCGCTGAATAGAAGTGTTGAGATAAGGAGGAAGGAGTCCAGAACGGCCTCATAAACAAAAAGATGCCAATGCCTCCAGTGGCGTACGGGGAGGGAGAACCAACCACTCCTGTTCTCACCTCCCTTCACGCACACAGTGTATTTTAGAGTTGATCTGAAACTTTTAATGTTTGTTTTTTAAGTCATTAATGACATTGCACCTTCTTATTTATGTGACTTTTAAAAGCAGATAATCCAGTCTGAGGTCTTCGGTCTGCTGACCAACATCTTCTGGAGGTCCCGAGGTCAATAGCGGGGTGACCGTTCATTTGCTGGAGCCGGTTCAAAGCTTTGGAATTCATTGCCTCTTGGATAGTGGACCATTAATGATTTGCCAGTGTTAAAAGCTAAGCTAAAAACACACTTGTGTAGAACTGCTTTTAGCTCACAAATGCTCTGAGACATGCAGTACTTTTTACTGTTATTTTATGTTTTTACTAATGTTAAAAATGTTATTTGTTTTTATTTCTCTATTCTTGCACTGAGGTAAATAAAAAATAAAAGTTGATTGATTGACCCTAGATTAAAGCTTATCTTATTTGGCATTATCTGACATTAACTATAGATTCATAAATATGGAGTATAATTATTGTAGATAAATACAAGTGGGACAATGTGGGACAGACACAGTGACATTGTAATAGTTAAGCCTCTGGCCTATTCGTTCGACTAACAGCACTGTCCTTTATTTTGAGGCACATCCAGTTTCCTGTTAACCTTGGGCCCGCTAGATTCTCGCATCATTTGTAGTTTTCTAAACTCATAAAAATCCATCTTTACTGCTTGACTCCACTGGTGGGGCGGACCAATCGTGTGGACATATTGCCGTGAGTAAGCGGTCTTTTGGTTTGCCGACAGCAACAAGCCTCTTAGCAAAAGTATTAGCAACATGGAGACGCTGAAAAAATTCATGTATGCCGCTATATTTCTACAAAAACATTAAAAAAACACACAACAATAATTTCTTGAATGAATTTACCAATTTAGCAGTTCCTTGTTTGGCCACGTCATATCAGTCAGAGTCCCTCCTCTTTTCAGACGTTTTCTACCAGAGCAGTCCCAGATGGATCTAGAACTCTGATGAGGTTAGTATTCTGTCACCTGGGCTTAAAAGCATGGAGCTTCTGCTGCCGCTCCCTTGCTGTGCACTGCTCCTGCTGCGCCTCCCCTGCTGCACACCGCTCCTGCTGCGCACTGCTTCTGCCAATAGATATAATAAATGGTAGATGGTTTAAGGTGCGTCGTTCATTGGCGGCCATCTTGCCAAAGGGAGATGTTCTGGAACGTTCTGTAGCTGTAGTAAGCTGAGTTATCTGCACAAACAAAAATACGCTTAACTCGCTGAAATCTTTTGTTCTTCTTAACACACAATTTTTGTTTCTATTGTTGAAATTGCTGATTCTCTTTTTTTTTAAACAATTTAATCATGGGCAGAGTTGTGTGTCACCGTCACGGCTACTTGTGCAAGTTATAAAGGCTGAGAGCACAATCGAGATATTATGACGCACTAATCATTTGTCTAAATGACAATCTTCGTGGGTATGATTGTATTTATTAGCCGGCTAATAACAAGAGCCTGTGAGTGAGACCGAGGATTCCAAAGTTTACCCAGCATCATGACATCATTGGGAGCTCTTTCTTTTCAGCATAACTGAAGTTGCACATGATTTCCAAACGAGTTGTCTGTTAAAATCATCTTCATTAAGATACAGGAAAGTACACCTCGACAAGAGGCCTGACTACCCTTGATGATATCTATGAGCGAGGCCCGTTAGCACATAAAGGCTTGATCAGGCTGGATGGATCTGATAACAATGAGTCGTGATTAACCTTTATATAAAATATTTACAAAGTGTAACTGACATTTGTGTCTAAGTGCTCTTTGTTCAGTCTTCTGTCAGTTCTTCTGGAGGTTGTGTAAATAGACGATGTGACTGTGAGCACAGGTGAATGACACATATGAGGAGATATTATACTGAAGCCACATATGATAGAACCATATTATTTTGTGGTTCTTTTCCTTAGTTTGATTGAGACATGAATAAATATTGATCTATTTTCTCCACAGCACTGTCAAATAGGCAATGACTGGGCAGTGTCATTATCCATCTTGAAGGAAGTGCACGTGAGCAATAACATTGATGTGTGAGAGACTTGTAACGTTCCAGAGTCCCTATCCAAGTCCAAGTCAAGTCCCAAGTCTCTAAATTAGGGACGTAACCATTAATAATATGTATGTAGTCTCATAACTCCATCTCTGACAATTACAACAACCCAAACCGTTTGAAAAACGGCTGAAGATTTAGCAGGTTATGGTTATTTCAAAAGTACATGCTCCATATTCATTCATGTTAGGAGTGGGCCTCCCTGTGGCAAGATGGCCGCCATGCGTCACCTGTCTAGACCCACGGCGCCAAAGGCCCTCTGTCTTTTGGTTTTGCATCTTCAACATTGCCCAACATTTCACATCAACACCCCCCCCCCACACACACACACACACGCACACACGCACTCACACACACGGGCGCGCGCACACACGCACACAAACACGCACGCACACACACTAATGTTACTTACATGTCTCCCTTGTCTTTTGCTGCGGCTGTAGAGCCGGATCGTATCAGGGCTGAAACAACTATTCAGTTATAATCATGATTAATAGATTATTGAAATAATCATCTATTAAACTAATTTAGTAATCGGATTATGTGTTCACTTGAGTATGCAGTCTCTAAAACATGCCATTTGCTGAGGGAACAACCCACCCAGAGGAGTAACGAAGCCAAAACTGTACAGAACATATATATATAT
>JAVQKC010020000.1:0-51804 GCA_036025475.1 Philypnodon macrostomus | reverse complement strand
CTCTCACAGTGGACATGCACCTACGATGAAAATTCCAGAGCCCTCCATGACTTCTAAGTGGGAGAAATAGCAAAATAGCAAGGTGTTCAAATACTTGTTTTCTTCACTGTATATTTTTATAAAAAATCTAAAATATGCCTGTAGGTGCTTGGTCAATGAAATCAATGAAAGATAATTCAAAATATTAAAAAAGAACTGGATTGAGTTTGGTAGTTGTACAATCAATGACAATTAAATAATTAACTAAATAATGCCCTGGCGCACTTTTATTGAGCCATTATTCCTGCTGAACATAAACAAAATCGCATGAACTTTGGCACATTGATCCGGGCAATTGTATACTTAATGTACATAGGCACATCACAGAGGTCAAATAAAGAATGCCTCTATAGCGCCCCCATGTTTATGACCCCTTTGGGACCCTGGACACACTTACTTTGGCAGAGAGCAATGAAACCTGGTACAGTGATTCTCCACAGTGTACCCAACATAAAATATTATTATGACCCCACCCTACAACAAACAGGAAGTTGTCCATTTTGGATTGACATTGGGAAGTCGGGTATATTTGACAGCCTCTAACTTTACTTTGTCTGATTAGGCTCAAACCTGAAACACCTAATTACCCCTGAACACATCTGACTAATATGCCCAGTTACCTCTACAGCACCCCCTATAGACTGAAAGAAGAATGTAGTTTTAAAGAAATTTACAAAATGTGTCAAAAAACATTCTTCACAAACATCCAGACAAATCAAAAAAGTCGAATGGACACTTCCCATGTTTGTCATGGTTTGGGGGCGGGGCCTCTTAATTGCTCGTTAACAATATAAAAACCCTTAGAAATCACACAATCTGTCTGATTAAGGTGTTTCATCGATATACATTTTGCTTTTGGGGAAGACAGCGTAGGCCTAGTTTTAACTGGAATTACTCTTTTAGAACATTATACAGTTTAGGCTTGGTATTTATTTGTTTATGCTTGGTATAGAGTTTGTTAATCTGAATTACAAATGGCAATAATAGAATAAAAAAGTATGTTGTATTATTTGCGATTGACCATGTTCTTGGGCCATCTCAGTAGCTGCTCTTCTTTTGCAGGCTGATATCGGACAGGATGAAGACTTTGAGGCTGCTCGGGAGAAAGCACAGAAGCTAGGAGCAAAAAAGGTGAGGGACTAATATATTTCTAGCATGTCCTAGGTTTTATATGATGAGCTGTGTTATCATTTTCCATGAGTGGGCTTCATTAACCAATGTAGGATTGCTGCAGGTTTACATTGAAGATCTTCGTAAGGAGTTTGTTCAAGACTTCATCTGGCCTGCTGTTCAGGCCAATGCTGTTTATGAAGACCGTTACCTTTTGGGCACTTCGATAGCTAGGCCCTGCATCGCTCAACGTCAGGTTGAGATCGCACGCAAGGAGGCTGCTGAGTATGTGTCCCATGGTGCCACAGGAAAGGTAAACTAAACCAATTTGAAAACATCTGTTAAGTAAAAATAACACAATATTGAAAAAGTCTACATAGATGGACTGTAGCAGTACAAACATAAGCACCAGATGCATCATATTTATTTTTTACAATTTTGCCTGATCTAAACAACAATTGCTTAACTGTTTTACACACAGTTGTCTATAGTACATCTTGTTACTTTCTATTTAATGTATAAAAACATGGTTATTTCATTATTTGTCTACAACACAAAAAAGAAAAGAACTACTGAATTTAGTTGAGCAGTACTTGAGGTGTGCCACTAGATGGAGACAACAGACTTATTATCGACCATATTGATTCGGAAACAGACCTCCACAATTGTTGCTTTTTATTTCTCAGGGAAACGACCAAATTCGTTTCGAGCTCACGTGCTATGCACTCTACCCTGATGTCAAGGTGAGTGCAGTGTTTTACCACAGACATGATGTAATACACAGGAGCTGTTAATGCCACAGTGAAATAAATATGTAAACCTGTTCTCAGATCATTGCTCCCTGGAGGATTCCTGAGTTTTACACTCGCTTCAAAGGACGGATAGACCTGATGGAATTTGCACAGGTAGTTCTTCACACAAACTGATCTTTTCAAAATGTTTTATAAATAAAGTAAGTTTTATAAATAAAGTTACAGACATACTTTTCAAATGCTATATCTAAACAAAACAAAACAGCAATAATGTAATTTCCTAGATTGCACAGAACCTTGTCTGCACTGAATCTATGTCTGGTGTCTGAACTGCTTTGTGCCACTAGAGGGTACTCCTGCTCTTCTAAAAAGATCACTTTTGCTTCCAACTTGTTAAAGTTATTCTGTGACATGATCCTGATATTTAACTACAAACTGATTTCAGACAATGTATTCTTTATTCATTTCATACAGTATTTCTTAATTAAACTTTTTTATTTTGCATCTTCAGAAACATGGTATTCCTGTCCCTGTCACTCCTCAAGCTCCCTGGAGCATGGACGCCAATCTCATGCATATAAGGTTGGTAGGTTTGTGCTGACCTGTGACGTCTTTTCTGCATGTAAATATAATTAATTCATTCTATATTTCTCATCAGCTATGAGTCCGGCATCTTGGAGAATCCTAAGGTGAGAGCAACATTTTTAGTACTTGTGCACTATATATTTTGATGTTGAAACAGCTGCATTTTAGTGACAGATCGTTCTTTTGTCACTCGCTATCCAAGAACCAAGTAAACTTTCAAAACTTGTACAGTAACCTTTTCAGTGTACAGCCTGTGTACTTGTCACTGAATATAACTGATGTGTTTTGAGTGTTTTTGAAACAACCTCACAGCTCACTGTACCGTCATGTCACCCGTGCCAATCCCGACAGAACCCAAACTCCCATAGTCCTCTGTCAGACAGGGTTGAGCACTGTGGGGGTCAAAGTTCAAAGTTGGACATACAGGTTGCCCCCGGTGACCCACAAAGCTCCCGTCTCTTGGTGGCTCTGTCTGTGTCTTTGCTCACCCTGGGTCCTGTTGGGCCCTGGGAAGAGCCCGGGACACACAGACACTGACTTGTCATCAGCAACGCTTCGGCTAATTCCCGATTTCATGGGAGCCAGGGAGGGGGGAAGGGTTAGGGCGTTGCACCCAGCTGGGGCCTCCTTAGTTTCAACCCCTACTTCTCGGGACCTTATTGTTCAAATGATTGCGCCGCCGCGGGCTGCGACGTGGGAGGGGAGCCATTTCATGGTGACACCGTGACACCAAAATGTCACCAGTAACAGTAAAGTACAAAGAGCGTGCAGCAGACAGATGAGCCCGAATGGGGCGGGTGTCAGTGAGGCGCTGCTGCAGCAGAGATGTAGGGGAATGGCAACTGTAGCTCACAGAGCTTCATCTTCCTCACTGTGGTTCAGTCACTTTCCCACCCCTCCGCTGGAGCTTTAGTGGTCGGCCCAGTGAGAGCTATTTGAAAGGAAGGGCAGCCCCACTCAATGGCATAGCGATGCATGTTGACAGTATTGTGTAATTGATTCAGGGGGTTTCTTTTGGGCTATTTACTCATTATCAAACCCTATTCAAAACCCATTCTTTGAATTAAATGCAATGAAATATTTATAGGGTTGAAGTAAAAGGATTTGAATACATTACTTGGAACAGAGAATAATGCTTTGGACTTCATATAAACGTAGTTTTACAATTGTATGTGTATTCAGTTTTTGTGATTTAGATCAATTCAAACTAACATTACTGTTGATATACAGTAACTAGGGATAATTACGTAAGGGTTAATTACTCTTAAAGTAAATCTCACCTGAATGCTTTAACTAAAAAGTCAGATTCAGAGGGTCATCAGATAGAGGTCATCTTGTTCTGTGTATCAGCCTACCTTTCTCCTCCAATTACAGCCCTGGAGGCTCAGTGTGGACCTCAGCTATTCAAGCCACCGTCTTCCCCCACCTGTGGTACAATAGTCCCTCTTTTCTTACGCCAGCACATCAGGAAATGTCCAAATGGTCGCTCATATGTTCTCTTACTGATAAGGGTCGACAGAGTTCGGGTTACTCTATGATTATAACACTGTATCCTTCCTGATAACCCCAAACCCTCCTGTCTCTGTAGCACAAAGCCCTGGGGACCTGATTTACTTACCCCCATTTGGAGGCATTAACCTATGGGCCATCTCATGCTATGTGTACTCTTCATTGTGACCCGGTAGTAATAACATGGCAGAAAATAGGTAACTGGTATTCTTTTTCAGAATCAGATCTTTCTTTGGAATGTACATTTATAATACATGCCAGAAAACTAGAAACAAAAAAAGGAAACTTTCTTGTGAGAAAAATGTATCTAATTAATCATATTCTTCACCTCTCTCCATCCTCCATGCATCAGCAGTCAGAGTCTGCCCTGAGGCAGCTCGACACTCGTCCCAACTAAAACATCACCTCTGTCTTAATTATAGTTTGTGTCAGAGGGCTTCCCTGGACCCTCTCTGGCCTTTGATCATGGGGCTGATGGCCACAGTTCATGTTGACCAGGCCTAAAAGAGCGTGACACTGCGTCCCTGCTCGAAATAAAAACTTGTTTTCTACTTACTGCAGTGCTCAGTGGACAGACGTCTGCCTGTAGGGAAAGGAAGTGCTGTTGTAGGTGTGTGAATGTGTGCTTTGGAGCAAGGAGGTCAGAGACTGCCATGTCCCCTTAGTCCCCCCAGCACTGATTTGTTTGACCTTTTAGCTTGAGCTCTTTGTGTGTTGGCCTTACTTTAGTTTGTATGCCGAATTTGATCACAATTCTAAATTTAATATGTTTATTTTATTTCTACCACTACGGCACTATCATATTTTTTCTTTTTTTTTAGATGAATATTTTTGGTCATCATGTATCTCACTGCATTGCAATATTCTTTTTTTTTTTTTTTTTCTCATTAACAACTTTTTCGTTCCACATACATATATTTAAGCCTTACTTACAGCCTACTTCCCCAAAGATGTTTATCACACGCATCTCTCTCTGAACTTTGCCATTCTGTTCTACCATTCTCCCTCCTGCCACCTCTGCCTCTTTTGGCCTCACTGCCTGCGATTGAAAACCAATGAGGCAACTAATATGTGGAAAGATAGAAATTTACTTGCTTTAAGTTCATGCGCCAGGCCTCCCCTTTGCTGTATGGGCTACGTTTAGCACAACAATATATAAGTAGCAAAGACTGCCAAAGGAGCCGCTCGGCGCTACATGATGGTTCGCTTCACGGCCCATTTCCCACCAATACCCCCTGCCCACCTTTTCCTCTCTTTCAGGGCCATGGCTTTGGGACAGGTCCACCTGCAGGGGGTTACAATTGAAATGCATTGATCTTTCACACAGGAAACAAGCCCATTGCTGCATGCTTCTTTTTCTCTGACAACCTGACAGAAGTTACATTTCACATGTCTGGCGAATACATAGATTTAAGACAATCTGACATCAAAAAAGTCATAAATTTAAATATTTGGTATTAGTCAAGATTGTAAAAAAAAAAATGAAAATAATGAAAGACAATCCACATTTTTGATTTGCAAAATGTTATATTTTTAGTGTATATACTTTTTTCGGCAAATGCCCTTTTACAAAATTTGACTGCGTTTCTCTTATAATTCAGAGTTCTGTAACAATATCAAGGTTCAAGATTTACTTAATTTACCTACCAAGGAGAAATTTCAGCAAGGGTCAGCTGCATCAATACATAAACAATTATACAAGAAATTATACAGACACATTGTGGACACAAAATGTAGACATTTAACATCACATTATACACCCATGTGCCATATACAACCAAAAACCTTGTGGCATTTCACACGTTAGGATCGTCACCCTCATTCATTATTTAGGTTGATACACCGAGGGACTATCTATTACTCTTCCACAAAGGAACTTTTAATTCTATAGGCGTAAAATCTGCACCTAAAATGTAAACGTTAATTAACATTATTACCTGTAGCAGCCTATGTAAAGACTGTATTAGTTTTTCCTCTAATATTTAAAATAAAAACCAGATTTTTTTTGCATCTAAAAGGCGTTTAGAGTAGTCATTTTATTCCTTCTTCTGTTTGCTCTCATTTGGCATCTTTCAGGGCGCTGAGGCAGAAAATAAAAGAGAGAGACAGATGCCTTCCTAGTCAATTTCGGTGTTTAGTTAAAAGGAAGGAAAGTGATTGCGCCGCTCGTTTTATCTGCACTGACAGCCGGCGAGCGGATACCGATTAGTTATTGTATGATTTAGTGTCTGGTAAAGCTTTCCATTTAAATGCACCCGGTAGTTATTTTGCATAGTCCCCCTGCAATTTGTCTCAGCTCAGAAGACATTGGCCATCGTCTTGTCCTAATGCTGTGTAATTGTTGGAGGGGCACATCGCTGGATGGATACATCAACAGTGTACGCCGCACTCTTTCAGGCCGCAGCCATGACTTAAAACTGAAATTGTTCCCAGCTCACACCGACTGGAATGAAGCAGCAGATGTCTGTCAAAGTCTGCCAGTTTAGCCATTTCGGGGAGCTGTCAATTATTTCAGAATTTTAAGATTGCACAATGGGTGGGTTTGATCCCAGCACACAACCTCTATGGGTCTGCATGTCCTGCATGTGTTACTGTGGGGTCTCTCTGGGTACTTCTTTTCCTCCCGCTGTCCAAAGACAAGCATATGTTAGCAGGATTGGTGAATCTAAATTGCATATAGTGAATAGTGAAAGTGGGTGTAAATAGTTGTTTGTATGTTCCTAAGGCCTTTAATTGTTGGTATAGGCTCCAGCCACCCACAACTGGGAATAAATGAGAAGAAATGATTGCATGAAAAAGACATTGCACACACACTTTATAAGGCTAAGATAAATTGCAGTCTCAACCGTTACTATAATTAGTTTTGAATTAATTAATCAGATCAAAGAAAGTGGTTCGAGTCAAGTGTTATAGTTGTTGTGATTTGTGACATTTCTGGCCTTTCTCTTTTCCCTTTATCCCATTGTTCCCCTCTGCCCTTGTGTGTGGAGAGACCATGCTGGGAAAATCAAACTAAATTGTGTAGAAAAAATTAAACATTGATTTTTTTTTTTCTTTTTTTGTCTCTCGTTTGTCAATGACATTTTCAGGTTTCTCACATCACCCTCTCCTTTCATCTCCACGCCATGTCTCAGGCTGGCCTCTATCATCTCATACAATAGTCTTCCGCTCAGTGGTGCTGGCCGTGATGAGGTCTCAAAAGGTCCCAGTTATTGTCCAAATGGAACAAAGTGGGTGAAATAGAGAAAGTGAAGATGTGTGTGTTGTGTTTTTCAGAGCCATGCTCCAGCCGACCTGTACCTGATGACCAAGAACCCGGAGGACACCCCCAACACCCCCGATGTACTGGAAATAGAGTTCAGACACGGTCAGTGATTGTCTGGGTCACCTGTTGATTCTCTTCATTCAACACTGTTTTATAACAAGTCATATTTAATGTGAGGGGAAGAATAGAACATTTTACAACATCATATCTTTCTCAACATTCAGTCAGTATAAAATAATTGCTTTTAACATATTTCCATACAGATTTAAAAATGTTCTTGACATGCTACCCCTATATTGTTAAGTGTTAAGTCATTGATGTTGATTACTTCGAGGCTACAGCTACATGCTGACCTAACTGCTCTCTGTCACCATTCCTGACCACCCAGACTTATGCACAGATCCTCACAACTCTACAGGGTCTAAAGCTGCCATGTTTAGCCCTAGGGCACATACACGGGGCGGAAGCATTAAGTCTAATACCCTGAACCCCAAGGGCCTGAGAAACATTCATTATATATGATGCCATGAGGCTTGGCCTCTGTAGTAGAAAGTGTCACATGTTTGCATAAAGAGTAAATGACAAGAAACATCCCAGCCTGGGGCACTTGGCCCAGATGTCCCCTCATTCCTGGTCACTAGTAAAGGCTGAAGACCACTAACATCAATCGACAGAGAGACACTAGCTTCTCTGATGGCTTAGGCCTAACAGACACTTTTATGGCCTCTCAGAGTAATTTAAGGCCAGTTCAGCAGGTTACATTTATTAAGTGGACTAAAGTGGCTTTGAGATTTTACTTTACCACCATACAGGGGTCTGGTGCCAGATCAGCAGGAGAAGAACTATGCTTTTGTGAAGGTCCGTGCAGTATTTGGGCCCGGTGTGGTTTCGCGGTTCTTTGCAGGCCGTGCTCTATTTTCACACATATTCTTGGTGCCTTTTATTGAGCACCCTACGACAAAAGCTGTTTTAGTTGTCCACACAATGGCTGGAGCCTGCTCCTCCCTCTGAGCACAAGATCAGCACAAGAATGTTTCATTTCATTACCCCTCCCACCTTTTCATCCCTGCCTTTCTCACCAAAGTTTTCTCACTGATTAAAAAAGAATGTTTAACAACAGGAACCTTTTCCCCGTCAAACTCTCTGTTCCCCCTTAAAACATCATCCCTCCCTCTTTTCATGCCAAAGGACTGGAGAGGAACAGGAGACAGAGAGGAAAAATGTAAAGCAGTAATTTTTCCTACAACTGTGTCTGCACTGCCATTGTCTGCACTGTTAGCCTCCAAAAAACTGAAGAAAGGGGTCACAAGAAGAAAAAGGGCCTTCAATGAATGATCAGAACCTGTGAGATGGAGAGAGGAAGAATAAGGCACAACACTCCCACGTCCAGACACTCACTTAAATTATTTGAACTTTTAATCTAATTATTAACTGGGAGGGGTAGAGATTTCAGTAATGCCTTCCATACTGGCATATTCCATGGGAGCCAGCGAGTCTCCCGAGATATGAGAATGGGACTTCAACAATGCACTTGTCTAAGAACATTTGTCCCTCATGTGTCATTTTAATGCAGGCCTTGTAAAAGCTGGCCAAAATTCAACCAAGTGTGTTTATGCAGCTATCAAAATACATGCTTTGTAAAATGTCACTACCGGTATGTGAACAATTTGTTGCTTGTAGGCTTTTTCACCAAAGTTTTTGTTTTTCTTTGCTGCCACCTTTGGCCTGTTTAGCCCATTGAAGGCCATGAATAAGCAAGTCCAGGACAGTGATTGATGCACACTGGTTTAGTTGTCCATAAGGAGGAAGTGTATCTCTTTAACAGCAGAGATGTGGTAATAGCAGGATCTGTGAATATGTCACTGCTTCTGTGTCGTACCCATATACACACAAACAAGCAGTGGTGGAAAAAAACTCAGTGCTAAAGAGAGTTTGGACAGAAAAAGCTGTGTGTAATTGCATTAGTTAAAGGCCTGCCCACAATTTCACAGTTTTCAAATGAGCCCAGGCTTTGAATTTATTAGCTGTTCACACCATCGCCTTTTGTTGTGGCTTTCAATTTAAGTGATGATTTTTAGTGACAGGGCTAATGAGTTGCATTCTTTTTCCTTTAATTTTCATAGTAACATCTTTTATCTGACCAAATATGTAGCTATCTTTTTAACCTAATATATATGTTGTCTTTAGGGGTGCCTGTTAAGGTGACTAACACAAAAGACAATATCTCAAAGGATTCCCCACTGGAGATCTTCTCATACCTCAATCTAATTGGGTAAGTGCATTTCTAGTCCTGTATTGTGTGTTGTTTGAGGGCTAAAGCACTGGTTAAGTTCACCACCTCTGGATTTATGTTTGTCCATCGCTGTTGGATCACGATACAATCTCTGCAGAGTTTTTTCCCTCCTGTGTTTTCCATTTGCACTGCTTTCAAGGGGGTCCACAAAGTCAAAAACATAAACTCTGAGGCTAGGCGTATCTCGCAGAGCAGTAGAATGTTAATATGCTTTCTGTGTGTATATGTCCACTTAAAGGTGTCTGCTTGTTTTTCCTTTAGAGGTAAACATGGTGTGGGGAGGATCGACATTGTGGAGAACCGTTTTATTGGTATGAAGTCCAGAGGTGGGTCATCTCCTTAAGTGCATTTATCTGCATATATATTTAATACTTTTGACAGGTGGCATCACTTTTCAATGCATATTTAATAAAAGGCAGGTGAAAAGTAATATTTGCACTATTCTGAAATATGTCTCGGGGCTTTTAAAAAAAAGAAAAAAAAAATCCTTTTAGAATCAAAAGCTTTCATGTAATTTGCAGTTATTTGACATGAGTGCTTTAAGTGTCATTCTTCGTATTACTCTGTAAAAGTGGACTGAGCAAAGACTTCCTCCTCAAAAGGAAACATTTTCCTCTGGTTCACCTGAAATCATAGAAACCCAAGTTATTTACATGCACTTCCAGCATAAAAACACACACTGTGAACAAAATAACACTTCACGTTTGGCTGAATACAATCACCAGTCTGTCATATTTATGGGAACGACTACATGTTTTTGCCAGGATTTTTATTTATTGTAACATCCGGTCCTTTGTGTGGAAATACTTTGTAAGATGAATAGTAGCTGAGCTGTAGTTAACGTGGATCTGCTAGATTAAAAAAAGTAATAATAATTTTAGTATGAGGGAAAATTACATAGTGAAAGTGGATTTGAGATTTATTTGCAAAATTTGATTGATTACCATTTAGTCAGTGGTCCTCAATTGGCCAAACTGTGAGACCTTAATCATTTTATTGTGACTTATTTACTGTATCAGAGGGCTTTCTTTCCTATTATTTATGATATTAACCCATCATTATGACACTGACAAACATAGATGATAATTGTGAGCTTAATTGATGCCACAACGAGAAAATGAACTTTGCTTTAACAACATAATAAAATGCAGAAATACAAATAAAAGTTCATAACCAGAAAATGCCACTTGGTATCAAAAATATAACTAGTGCTCCATTGCTTTTATACAATAGCGCAGTTCCTTCCATCCACACACACACAATGGACTCACGCCTCCTTACAACTCAGGAGTGTTTTGATTGAGAAATTGACTGGCCGACAGACTGCGGATATAGCTCATCTTGGCAGGTAGAAATTGGAAAATAGGAAGCCCACTTTTCTCTCCCCTTTGCGAACAAAAGATCAAAGCTTTTTTCCTCCGCGGCGAGAGTAGTAAGAGGTGGAGCGTGCGCAGTCCAAGCTGTCTCATAACTACTGTTGACTGTACACACGGGCCTCCTCTGGATTGGCAGATGAGTCGCACAATAGACGATGGGATAGATTGAATGGGGAAGTGTCAGGCGTGTTTGTGACGGGTCATGTTTGTTTGTGCCAGGTCAGGAAGACGGTGGAAATGGTTTGTCAAGAACGATGTGCTGCAAAATGTGTACCTGTCACTTTTATGGACACAGCGCAGATGGTGTTGAATGTAGATTAGGACTGTTCAATATATCACAAAATTATTATTATCATGAAAATTAAGGCATATCTGCATTGCAAAAATTTCAATATCAGCAATATTTAACCTCTTTCTCAAATATTCAAGGTTTTTCTCATCGTGCAATAGATTTTGTTCGTAGAATGTGTTGGATTTATTTCCCAACCACAATGCTTTATAGTGCTTTTTTCTACATTGGTGTGTAGTTCATAATCATCACACTACATTAGAAATTTGAATGTTAATAA
This sequence comes from Philypnodon macrostomus, assembly GCA_036025475.1. NCBI lineage: Eukaryota > Metazoa > Chordata > Actinopteri > Gobiiformes > Eleotridae > Philypnodon > Philypnodon macrostomus. The sequence goes on along the minus strand of JAVQKC010020000.1, from coordinate 40,306 downwards.
CTGAATATTTTAACACAATCTTCTTTTTTTCTTTATTCACTTTATTAATTTTATAAAATATAATTGTACAATTGCATTTATAACTTCAATTGTAGGTCTCGCTAGTACTGTACATTTTTACTATTGTGAGATATTACAAATGCCATGGCTAAATCCTGTGCTGTCCATGTACTTCTAGTTTATATTAAATGAATAGACATACTGTTGGGCTCACATGAGAGTAAAATAAGTCAATTCTTAATTCTCTATGTAAATCCCTAAGGGCAGGTTAGCATACCTGCACTAACAGTACTAAAGATTAAAATTTACTGCAGTGTTGTCCTTAAGATTAACAAAACTGCCTCTGTTGGGGCTTAACACAGATTGCATTTCATTGTTTGCCTCAGTCACTTAAGCTACCTCTTTTTTAGAACTCTTAAGCCAAGTTGAGTTGGAGGGCAGTTTTAACTTATTTATCTGATCGAGGCAGCGGAAATGTCCCTACATGTCCCCATTTGGCCCTGGATTACCTGAAAGTCACAACCTCTCCTATACCTTTGAGGCTTTAGACAATTAGCTGCATTGCTAAGCTCCGATTTTGGCCAGCAGCAGAAAGTGAGCGCTTCTCTGTTTTCGTATCAGGCACATGAATGTTAGGGGCTTTACTGATTTGTGCTTCACTGCTCATCAGATTGAGCTGCATTCATCTGTTAAGAATCTCCAAATACAGAAAAAGTGCAGTTGGAGGAAGTGTGTCATTGAAAAGTGGCAGTCTTGTGGTCCACGCTAGTAGAAATACCTTTAAATACCGTTAAAGAAGTGCAGTTGTCATTTGATTTGACACATGATGGGATGAACTCTATGCTGTTACCAGAACAACACAGAATTTCAGCTATCACAAAATGGAAGCCCTCTGTAAAATCTTTATTTCTTTGTTAGATATGTCCATAGCTTTCCTCTTTTTGCCTATTGTTTTAGCTGACATTTGAGTGACAGCTTCATTTCTGCTGTCATCTACCTCATCCTTTCTACCCCCTATACCCCTGGTTTGAGACCAGAGGGGGTAAATTACAGGGTAGACCAAGCCTTAGTCCAGACTCCAAGCTGGCAGGGGCCGGCTACCCTGTCATTTATCCGGGACAGGCGCTTCCATGTTGGTGAGCTCTGTGAAGACCCGTCAAAAAGCTGTCAGGCGGATGGCTAATAGAGCTGCAGTAGTTAGTTCAAATGAATAGAGCTTTCAGATTACCTTTTATAAATGTCTGATGCTGCTGGAAATTGCAGGGATTAGGGTGAGCAAATGTTACCATTTACCCTTATAAATGCGTGTATTCACTCACTGGCCACTTTATTGGGTACACCTGCTTTACAATACTAACAACATGGTGCACTTCGTTTTGAAGGGATGTTAAAGGCAAGTCTTCTAAAGATCAGACTGAGCATCAACTGTGATTTTCATGCATCATAACATCTCTGAGGTTTACAGAGAATGGTTTGAAAAAGGTGGAATATCCAGTGAGAGGCCAGAGGTGGGAAGAATGGTCAGACTTGTTTGTGTTGTCGTACCCAACAGCGACGTATATATTTCGGCGAAAAGGCCCCATACGTCTGCCCCATGTGTCACCAACGGGCACCATAATCAAACATTGTGTGATTTCTAAGGGTTTTTATATTGTTAACCTGCCCCCAAACCATGACAAATATGGGAAGAGTCTATTGGGATTTCTTTGATTTGTCTTGATGTTTGTGAAGAATGTTTTTGCCAAACATTTGACCTCTGTAATTTGTATATGTAGCCGGATTAATGGCTCAATTAAAGTGCTTCAGGGCATTAATTAGTTGTCATTCATCATTTCGCTGATATTATAACCACATATTTGTACAACCAAATCTGCTGAAGACATCTCTGAAAGCGCATGTCAAACTTTGTAGAAAAAGACAACACCGGTGGCATTTTTATCTTTAAAAGTGAGGTGTGCCTGGTTAAGTGGCCAGTTAGTGTATATATATCATATAGAACCAGAAGTGACCAGTTATTTTAAAAATCTAAATAAACATTAACTCTGGATGTTTTGTTTACCAGGGATATATGAAACACCAGGAGGCACCATTCTGTTAAGTGCTCATCTGGACATCGAAACCTTCACCATGGATAAAGAGGTTCGCAGAATCAAACAAGGACTTGGGATTAAATTCTCTGAACTTGTCTACAACGGTAATCTTTTTTCATTACTATTTTGCATTCATAGTCGACACAATCTTAACACAATTTTACTTTAATCTCTACACCACTCAAAATGTGGTAACTGATGTTGCTGTAGAGGCTAGGGGAAGTGCAAAAGTAAAATAACAATTATGACAGATTGCCTCCTTTACATCATAGAACAGGGCCAGATAGACAGATTTAAGCATTTTGGTGTTTTGTACTTAAGAAACCTCTGGACGCCAGCTTTAATGCGTAGACATGAAAACAGTTTTGCCACACCATACATAATAGCTATTTATTTGTGTGTGTGTGTAATCTCAGGTGTCCTAATCCTCCCTTCTGCCTGGTGTCCAGTCCCGGCTCCTTTATCCACATAATAGGATCAGTGCCATTAGAGAGCCAGCACTAGGCCACTTCAGTCATACCCTCTGGAGACAGGAGCACATGCACACATTATGGCACTACCTGCAGGACGGGGGGCACAGATTAAAGTCTGCAGACGCCTCGCACTTTAGCTTAACTACCCACCTGTCCTGCATCTGCTTTGAATACATAAAACAGCATGTATTTTCAGTGTTAATTTAGTATCGAGCACGTCTTAAGGAAAGTAATCTGATCATCGTCATCATGTCTATGCATGGGGAAAATGGAAAACATTATGTTGTGGTTTATAGCTAATGAAAGTTTTTGTTTGATATGGATAGGCCCGAGAATTGCAAAGTCCCCTCTGGCAGTGTGACTTAACTGCGTGTATCTGAGTTAAACATTCTTAGTTTTTTTTCTCTATGGCCAAACTATGTAATTTTCATTCACGCTTGTGCCAGTAGACATTGTGAACCCAATAATAACAATTATGATCAGTTTGACTATTTGTGGAGTACTGTTATAGAGGCATCTGACATAAAATCCAACACAGTGAACACAACCTGTTAGTCATTACGTGCAAGCTAAACAATGCATAAGAAATAATAATATTCTCAATAACATAAACAGATTTATATCACGGGTAACACACTGTACCAGTTCAGTAGCAGTGGAAAAAGGACAGGATTGTGTCTTTGAACATGACCAGACAATGAGGTGGAGGTCTGCTGCTGATGAGATGAGGACCCCTGCTGAGTTGGGCGTTTCTGACCCCTGAACAAATACTGTCCCGGGCCCATCTGTCCCGAGACTGACGGCTCATCTGAGTGAAATGAGAGAGACGGGGAGTCAGGAATAAGTGCACAAAAAGAGACCTTGTTAACAGAGGAGGGTATGTTTGTAGGGGTGTTAATCAAATATTTAAATGCTAATACAATTAACTGTTTAATTTGCCCTTATCCATAGTCATGTGACAAATTAAATGGAGTAAATTCTTTCAGATCATATGAGGTATATGCAATAGAAACTATAAATAAAAAATGATTAATAATAATATTTTCCACAAATTTTGCCCAAAATCAAATATTCCCAACTTTTTGTGACTATTATATAATGTTCTATTTTGCTTAACAAATACAGTTAAGCCCAAAGTCATTCATACACTAACCCTGGACAGTGACACAGGTAACGAGACCAGGGTCAACTTCTCGTAGTGGCTAAGTCTGAAGTCAAAATCAAATCAAAGGGAGCAATTTGGATGTAACTGGACATAAATATTTGAATATACTAAAAATAAATTGCTGTCTGATTTTTCAGGTTTCTGGTATAGTCCTGAGTGTGACTTTGTGCGCCACTGCATAGCCAAGTCTCAAGAGAACGTGGAGGGCAAAGTACAGCTCTCTGTGTTTAAAGGCCACGTCTACATTCTGGGCCGCGAGTCACCCAAGTCCCTGTACAATGAGGAGCTTGTCAGGTAGGTACAGTATGTATGGGCTGTGTAAAAACTTAAGACTAAACGTGGAATAAAACAAGGTCAAAGTGACTCTAAATTAAATCATGACTAAAATTTACACATTGTCTTTCAAGCCTCAACTAGAAAAATATATTTTAATGGTATAACTCTGTCAACTTAAAGACATTGGCATTATTTCAATTTGCGTTTGCTGATATTGCGAACTTTGTGATGTATTGTGTTGGGCTTTCGCTTATTCACACTTGATAGCTGTGTTTGGCTACACAATTCAATACTTGCACATGTTCTCTGTCTGCCTATTGCCCAACTTCATCCACCATCAACACACTGAAGTGACCCCGCTTCACAAAGACATCAGAGAAGTGTCAAGCTCAGTTCCTGGAGGGCAGCCACCCTGACCCCCACCTCCACCCCCCCCTCTCCACTCCTCTTAGCCCTGGTAACAGTGGGTTTGTTGAAGGCCTGACCCCCGATGGCCCCTGGGCAGGCTGAGCACTGACCAAAGCAAAATCCCTCCATATGCCTCTCCACATCCACTTGAGTCGCTCTCTTCACCCTGTACCCTCGAGTCACAGAGCTAATGGAGGAGAGAGAGGTGGTTTCACTGGGCTTTTAACAGCAAAAGTACCGGGCAGTCACGCTACTTAGGCAGGTCACAGAAAGACTAGGGCAAGACAGCAGACTGCACACTCAGCCTTTCACTGTTGACGACTGGGAAAGTGGGATAAAATGTCAGTGACTGTAGACACCCACAAGAAAAATTGTGGGTTAGATTCTCAGTCTATAGTGGTGTCTGCATGTCCTTCCCGTGTTATAGTTGGTTCTTTCTTTGCCAACCTTCGCCATCCAAAGAAAGGCAGGTTCTGTATGTGTTAGAAGAATTGGTATAAATTACCAAAGTAAATGAATGTGAAAGTGGGTAGCTGTCAATGTGTGTCAGCCCTGTCCCACGCTTATGGCCCATAGTTGCTGGGCTAGGCTCCAGACACCCATGACCCCAAGTGGGAATAAGCATAAGGATGAATATTTAATAACAAAATAATTAGGGCATATTGATCGTCTGTTTTGTGTGTTTAATCCATGATGAAAGGCAAAGACAAGAGTGACAGAAGTTTTGTGTTTTCATCACAGACTCCTCAGGGCATTGACAGATGGACCTGATGCTTCCACATAAAGAGATTCTTACAAAGACGCTTCTAAAATCAGCCTGAAATATAACCCGACACTCACTCTGCTTTCCAATGAGGAATTCACTTACAAAATGTTTTTGCCAATTTTAAATGAATGATGGGCAATCCTTACAAGAGAACTAGTGTGCTGTATTGTTTACATCTTACTTGTTGATTGTAAGATTGTGGATTAGGGCAACCCAATATGAGAAAAACAGAAGATTTGATGACCATGTTCAATATTGAGATATCAATATTTTTGCATCATTTGGTTAAAATTGAGTCCAAAATAAGTCACAACACATTGTCAATCAGTTCTCAGTTTTGCATTTATGATAAGCACGTGTGAAGCTCTGTATTAGACTATATGGGGAAACGTATAATTATTGTTGGCCACCATAGTCTTCTGAATCAATGGGGGAAACTGTTCGTCTACCACAAATCCATACAGTCCACTTTCATGCCATAGTCTGAATATGAAGACCTGCCATAATGCTGTATGCATGGAGCAGATTAGGCACAAAAGCCCCGCTGACATCCCGTTGGCTCGCGGCAGGCTTCGGTAAACGGCATCATTAACACAGTGGTATTACAGCACCCGTCTGAGACACAAATGTCACCCCGCTCACAGTCTGAGCTACCCACTTTCAATTAGACCACGGGGCTTCTTAAGAGGATACACTGAATATCACATGCTTGCACACACACAAAGAAGTGCCATATTCTTTAAAGGCACTCGCTCATAATGGTGCTCAGGTGCCGGGCGGGGAGTCGTGTATTGAGAGTTGATGATTTAGTTGTCGGTCTTTTTCTTTTTATAGTGTTCATCCTATCATTTGTTGGCAATTTCCTCCTTTGCTAAGTGCATGTGAAGAATAAGTGCAGGCTGTACATTGAAGTTGGGGGGTGTTGAACGCAGGAGAAGGCTCCGTCAGGGAGTGTATTAAGCTCTGCAGGTAGAAACTGCTGTAATTATATGGCACATAGACGCTCTTTGTGAATAGACCTGCACACTCAAAAAGACGGACTGCGCAACAAGCTTCCTAAACAACATGAATATGACAGATTTTGCAGAAAAGACTAACCTGGAAAAACAGAAATGTCTTTGTAATGGCACATTTTCTTCCTTTTTCACTTCTTTGATCAAGCACAAAGTTGATATGATGGGAATTTAACATGCATCCATTGTGTGCTTGTGTGCACAATTGTGTTTTCATTCCCAGTATTGATTCTCTCTTATTCAGGACAAACAAAGCCAAGAAGAGCATTGAGAGGAAAATAGACTATTTTTAAAAATGACTATACTTATTGGTGATCCAATTATCCCAGTGTGGCTCTTCTGCACTGACACCAAACATTTTAGTTTTTCCTTTGATTTTAAAACCGTACTAAAAAATATTAAGATTTTTCTTTCTATTTTTACTTCCCTCCTCAGCATGGATGTACAGGGAGATTATGATCCATGTGATGCTTCAGGCTTCATCAGAATCAACGCGGTCAGGTCAGTATTTCAGTTTTACAGTGTGTATCTTTATAACAAAACTTTTTGAAACTTACATTTTGACCTTTGTTCTTCATAGGCTAAGGGAGCACCACCGACTGCAAGGTTTCCACAGCACCAAGCAGTAAAGTGAAGCGCTGCCCTAGCTTTATGGCCTTATTATGGTCTTACAGGTATTTAGTCAATGTAATTGTAGAAAGCCTATTGTTATTTGACAGTGTCATGAAACATTATTTAAAAAATCCTATACTGATGTGTTGCCAAAGACTGTTAGAACGTAAGTTAGAGTGCCTTCATAGTTGCGTTTGTATATCAGATAAGATAGGTTAAAGCTGATTTCCTGTTACTTCAATGGTACTGTAATGTTGTAGTGTCCTCAGTGTGTACTTTTGCCTTATTGTGGTTTACATGAAAAATATTAACAAATGGCGTAAACGGTGTGTGGTTCAAAAAGTGAATGTATTATCATCAACAGCACAAAGTAACACTAATCTGGCTGGTGTAATTGTGAGTAATAAAATGTTGTCCAACGAGTAAGTTTTGTTTTTTTGCAAATAACCTTTAAATTGCACCATACATTGTTTCATATTTAGTCAGATTTCAAGGCGGCATGAACCATAGTCTTAACAATATGTAGGTATAACTGGGGAACAGAGGCAAAAGTGAGGGCGGTGGCTTGCTGATAACCACTGAGGCATAAGTAACAGGGCCATTTTTGAGCTCAAATGGCACAAGTCAGATGGAAGGAAAACCAATTGGTCACGTATGTATATTTGCCTGCTCCACATGGGGTCTTTAGGCTCAGAGAATAGAAGAAAGGTAAGAGCATTTATTGACAAAGACGTGGCAGTCGGGAAAGCTCTTTCTAGAATCCACAGTCCCTGGCCACTTTATTAGGTAGACCCTGTACCTGGTGCCGTCTTCTGCTTCTATTGTCATGACGTTTTTGTGCATTCATTCTTCTGCAGACCGTGGTTGTAATAGCTTATTTGGATTTGAGTCGTCTGTATGTCATTTAGAACCGGTGTGGCCGTTCTCCCCTGGCTTTTTTTGTCCACAGAGCTGGTGCTCATTGGATATAAAATTTTTTTTGGGGGGGAGCATTCTTCTGTGCATATTAGATTAATGGTTTCTCAAATACTCAGAGCAGCCCATCTAACAACAATGCCTCAATAATGATGGCTATTTTTTCTCATGCTTTGAAAATCAGTCCCACTTAAAGGTTATACTCCACATTTTCTGTACCTACATTTACATGAACATATTGCATTTACAGAAGTCTCCAAGTCAACTTTTTAAGCCATTATCTAGACCCTTCAGACTCTATTGCGTGTACAGCATTACCCTATTACCCACAACAGCTGCAGACCTTTTCCTGGCCCCCTTCTCCTAAAAAGGTGTCAGTGTTCACTATAAGCGTCCCTTTGGTCAAGTCCACACACACAGCCTGGACCCCCTGCTAAGTCTAATGTGTCATGAGCGCTCCTTGGACCGCCGCTCAATTACACTACAGGCGTCTCTGTCTTTGCCCGGCCAATTACCAGTCGGCCCGTGCATTCACTGTTGCGCACACACCGGTTGCAAAATAATCAGTGTCCAAAATTGCATGGTTTTAAATGAAGGGATGGATAGTATTCAGATTACCCAGTCAAGCTGAAGGGAAGGTGGGAGGAGGGAAAGGGGACAGCTATCAATCTCAATATGGTTTCAGTGTTTTCTGACCTTTTAAATCTTTGAGGGAAAATATGACACTTGTGAATAGGTCTGTACAATATTAGAAAAAGATGTGAGTATTGTGATAAACTGCCTATATGCTTTTAGATGTAGAAGATTCAATCAATTCAATCAAATGAATCAAAATGAATGTAAAACTAAGCAGTAAATCAAAACTTAAAGGCTAAACCAGGGCCAGACCAAGAGTAGTGAATCAGACCTTTTATTATTACTTTTAATATATACTGGATTATATTATACAGTATATTATATTTACTGGATTTGACATTGGATTTCTCCTAAATGGAAGACCATACAATTGTGTATAGATTTTTACAATATAGATACAACATCTGCCGATATTGTAATATTTTTTTGTATTTTTTTTACTGTTATTATATTTTCCAAAAACAGAAAATAGGTGCATTTTTTCCAGTGTGCACAAATATAGGCAATTACAGTTTGTGTCGAAGCAAGGGATGTCCTTCTTAATGAAACTAAAACTAAAGTGTATATCCATTGTTTTTTTCCGTGGCTCCTACAGTGCAATCATCAATCCAAAAAAAAAACATGATATTGCAATATTGCGATACATTTGTGAAATATTGTGCAGCCATATACTACTTCGGGTAAATCGGGTAAATATGTAAACGTGTGATGTGAGCTTAGCATGGTTTGTTTGGCCCTTGTTTCTTCTATATTCTCCCCACTTCTGTCTCGCCTACCTGTCTGCCCACAGCCGGCCAGGTATGAAACTGACTGACACCTGACCGAGGGGAATTAATCATCCTTGACCCTGGACCAATTACCCCTCATTACCTATACTCTGGGGAGACCTGTGCAACAATAGTGCGACATTAAAGTGGGTCAAGGCGCGGGATGAAGTCCTAATGGACATTCTTCGAGCGGCCGTGCCTTCTCAGGAGTCCCAGGTCTCTGCCAGCCTTCCAAGTCCTTGTCACTCCCAGAGCACGCGTACAAAGAGGCCATTGTTCATGATCAAGGCCTGTGACCTCTTAAAGATGAAGTGTAAAGGGCCACTAGCGATGCAGCCAAGCTCGAAAAACTCAATTCAAGAGTGTCAATGTTAGAGACGTAAATACCTGTCAGAGCTTAAGCATCTGTCGTCTCTTCAGGTGACAATTTCTGTCAACTTATCAGAAAAAGGTTTTAGCTCAGTACATATACAAAGCAATAAACACTTAGTTTCACTCAGTACATTCAGTATTTGGGGTAATTTTCATTTCTATTGCTACCCCCAGGTGTCTAAGGTGTATAAGTAATAAAAAGCTTTTAAAAAAAACACAATCTGACCCTATGCTATGTTCTATGTAAAACTCAACTACTACTGGTCAAAGTGGTATCCCGCAAACTCTGATTTGATGTTGCTGTAAATGCCAGGGGAGGAACTAAAGTAAAATAATCATTATGACAGATACTTTACATCATAGAACAGGGTCAGAAAAAGCATTTTTATAGTAGCCATTGGTATTAACTATTAATTGAAGAGGTGTACCTAGTAAAGTGGCCAGAGAGTGTATTACAATGCACATTTTAGATTTGGAAATGATAAGCCTCAATATAAAAAATACTGCACATTTCTGAACTGACATTACATTAACTGTGTTTCTGTATTTTCGGGACAAAAACAGATATAGTGTAAGTAAGTATTCAAAGGAAAACGTTAGACTATGTAGAGTGATGTTCATTTTCATTTCATCTGTTGGATGTTGCTAGAAATGTCAACAAATCATCAATTTCTAGTTTTATGTTAGTTATTTTTTTTTAGCAACAAAAAGTATTTCACCTCATAATGTTTTACCTGTTAGAAGACACTGTGGTCTATCCTCCTTGTCTACGTCTGTGCCATATTTGTTGACCTTTTAAAACAGCCCACCTCACAATGAAGCTGGAACAATGACGACGCGGGGCTAATTACCCCCAATTAGAATCCTATGGTCCTCTCCTTCACTGTGGTTTGTGTGTAACCCAAGCCTGTGCCCACACTATATGATTCTATTGTAATGTCGCCTTGTCACCTGCCTTAGGGCTGTGGGTGTACCAGGAGGCTGGACCCTTAAATGTTACCACATAATCTGTATTTAATCACTGTCTACACATCCCAACATTTGAGGTGAGTGTTGATTCCTAAACACAAATTTAAACAAAACATATACTGATATTATAAAATTTACATTGTAGATGCAGTAAAAAAAATCACTTAATGTCAGTTTACTTAGCAGGTAAAGGGGTTGGCCCCTTGAGGTGCATGTATAAACCTAATGGGCCTGACAAAGATGATGAGATCCGTACTTTTAAGAAAAAGATGTATAATACTGCACAGTAAATATGTGTATTCACATTTTACGTCGTGCACTAGTGGCTAGAAGAAGAGGTTCAGTTTAATGTCATTTTAAAATCCATGATAAACAAAACAATAAGGTAGTTTTAGAAAAGAACAGACATTGGACCGGTTCATAATAATATAAACTTCCACCTTTCTGATGTATGGATCAATGGGGTGACCACTTCATTCACACTAATGAAACCTGATCTTGTGTTGAACATTAGAGGCCATCTGTGAACAACCATGAAAACCAAGCAGGATATACTTTGCCTCCCAGGCTGCTCTCCATCCACAGAGCCTGGCTGTGTTCCCCTTGATGTCGAAGCCTATTTTCTGGTGTCAAAGGACACCCATACGGTGATGTCCTAAAGATCTATAGACAGATGGGACCATTATGGCTAAAGCCTCTGGCTTTGTTTGGCCTGAGCCGGTGATGAAATATTGATGTAAAAATAGAAATATTTTGCCTGGTGCTCACTGTTGATCATCTAAAAGGGTTAATGAGTGTGAATACTTTCCTGTCTCCTATTACAGCAAAATGTAGCCAACTACCCCCTAACATTGACCGGAGGTGCTCACGGGAATCAATAGCCTTTTCAATGCTGTATAAAGTTACCCTCTTATGAGTGCATATGTCATTGAATTAGTAACTGGGCTATTCAGTTTTATTGCAGGTTTATCTTGTCATACCTCAACTCACAAAAATGGGAAAGAAATATGCATCTATATGTATAACATAGAAGAATTTAATCAAAGTCAGTACAAACATTACATACATGCATGGAGTTGACAATAATATCAGTCAATACCAATATCTCCTCTTCTTCTGTCCATATCTGTTTTGGTACTAAACACCTCTATTATATGTATCAAGTTTGACATACAGAATCAAGCACTCATCAAAATCCCACCTCTGTCTCCTCAGGGCAGACACTATAATGCAGTGCCTCAGATCAATAGATTTAGCTCCTTCATTTGCAGTGGTCTTCCCCTGTTCTCTCCGGGGGGCACTGGTAAGGCTTGTTTGCAGCTCTTTATGCTCTTCGATCTGTTGCTTGTTCAAGGTGGCTCTGCCTGTAGCTGTGTCAGCCCCACTTTCAGTCGATCCCTGGTTGATCTAAATGTTTAATGCCACTGGTTATTCGGTTGTTGTTATGGCGTGTGTTATGATTGATGCTAATGTAATGTCTCTGATAGTGGCTAAATTATACCATAGGGTACATTGGCTTTTTGCAGAGTGTTTAACTGGTCTCACAGACAGAAGTACTTTTTTTTTTATACAGGTTAGTCTTCAGCCACAGGGTCATGAGCCAAGATATGCCAGTTCCAAGCCTGGATACATTGAGATGTGTTAGGAAGGTAAATCAGTTGTAAAAGCCAAAATATTATGTACTCCACAAAAAGGTGGGGTGGCCACTTATACAGCTATATGTCTGAAGTGGTCAATGAGACATATTGAATGACTGAATTAATTTTTACTGTTTCACAATGTTTGTAACATCTCACACACTATGGTCCGGTCACCCTAACAGGGGGCATATGATTTGCTGTGACGACCCAGAAAGGGAAAAGTCAAAAGGAAAGACAATTCTGTGTCTAATCTAATTCATATAGTTTACTTGATCTGTGATTTCAGATACAAGCACAACATTGTGAGCCATGTACAGTATAAACAGTTTTAACCAGCATAAATGTATCTCGTGTGTTTTGAACTTCCCAGTAAATAAAACATACCATTGTTTTGTTGAAACATAAAGTACCTGAGCTCTTCTGAATGCATGAAACAGGGAGGACACGTTTTGCCCCTCGAGACTTAAGCCGATCTGTCTGAGTTTGGTTGAGCATTACTTGCCGTCTTGTACCTCACTGAGTACAAGCCACGCAGCGGTAGGTAAAGGCTTCACTGTATTTTGTCTGTGAAGATAGCTTCCACTCTCCACACAGACCCCCAAAGGTTGCTGTTTTAAAGTGCTGAAAAGAATCACAACAATGTTTTGCTTTTGAATGAATAAAAAAAAAAACATCTAGTCCATCTGCGCCCGCCGGTGTGCTTTTATTTCTGTCAAGTCTGGTGTTTTTGACTTCAACAAGCGCTTCATGTCATTTTTAAAGAAACTCTCCCTGTGCCTTGTCGTGTGGTGACAGCAGAATTACCTGCAAAACACTCAGGACTCAACAAACAAGACCATTTAGCTATTATTTCCTCTCAGTCGCGGATACATCACACAGCAAAGCAAACATTTATCAAGAAAAGGAAAAAAAAACTATAGTGGGGACTGTTGAGGAAAATAGGACAGGTGTAGAAAGAGGCCAGGAGTGGCATCAGAGAAACAGGGAGGGGTCATAGTGTCCCAGTGGAGAGGAACAGTGAAAAACATCCGTAATTTTCACCACGGGATACAGTGTAATTGCATCATTTAAAATACAGATACCGAACTGAAGCAAAGCGGCCCAAGAAGGAGGGGGCCACAAAGTAAACAAAAAAGGGTCAAAAACAAGTGGATTTTTGGACAATGTTGGTCTGTTTGTTTGTCATTCGTTGTTAGCCGTCTGGGGTTGAGCTTGTGTGTTTGTGTTGTGTTGGATACTGCAGAAGGCCTACTTGTTCTGTTTAAGGACATCAAAGTATTATTCTCTGCTGTTAAAGCTTTAACAGAGTAACTTCTACTTAAACTAGCTTAAACAATTAAATTTAATTTTGATCTGGCTTGAATTCTGTCTTTTTTAATTATTATTATAGAAACCCCCGATTCAGATAAGGAATTTGTCGCTTCATGTAAATGTGTTAATTTTTGTAAAAGGATGTTTGAATAGTTTTTGTTTTCTTTTTAGTACCAGAGCACAGATTTATAAGCATCATCAAACCTGGAAGAAACAGCAGAATTGTTTATTTAGATATGATATTATTTTCCATTTTCCAAGACAATTTTTGTCTAATTGATGGTGTCTTGTAAGCCTTTTGAAGGGCTGGGCATATATGTGTATGCATGACACAATAATAAAAAAAATAAGAATGAATATATATGAATGAATATGAACTAAACACCACTTCAAAACATTAGTCAACAACAGAATAGGGTGCCCTTTAAAATGTGTCAGTCTGCAAAAAAATTGTATGACTGTGTTGATTTTGTGCAGCCTGTCTGCAGCCTATACAATGAAATGTCAGCTTGTGTATGGCTATATGTGAACATGCATACAATGTTAGATGAAATACATAGATCATAAAGCATTGTAGTGATATTAGTGCTTGTTTAAACCTCCTGAGCTTTTTCGGTGCTTGGGGGTTTTGGAAAATACATCTGTTGAAGCCACTTTTCTTCATACACTGCTGATAATTTGCTCCTGAGTGAGCGCTAGTGCTGGAATACCCCTGAGCTTTCCCCATGAAACACTATCCATGTTTTGTATCCTGCCTTTAGAAATGTATGCCCATAGCAAAACCGTGGCAATTATTACACAATTACAGTTTCACATGGCCCTTTCTTTTCTGAAAAAGTAGAACAATATGTCATGTATACAAGCAGGTAAACAGACACAGTGTTCCCAATTACAATGTAATTCTCAGCCAATATTCTATCAAATATATTGTTTTTACAACAGTGGATTCTGCAAGTAAGCTTAGTATTAATTAATCTCAGTTTGATTACGTGTTTTAGATATATTTCTATGATAAAGAGCTTTTAATATTTTTGCCTGCTGATAAGTGAACCCTGGGAACAAGAGCCTTTTCTCTCCAAGACAAAAACATTGGGACACTTGATCAGCCTGCTACGGTAACCACAGCCTGCAAACACATGGCTCTCACAGAATCACTTCCCACTCTGTGATTGGCAGGACTCCAGAGACCCACACCTGCTTTAACAGCTCACACTTTCCTGACTGTTTGACCGGATGGAGATTGAATATTTAATAATTGTCTGTACTATGTATGAGCACTTGTATTACTGCTTATGTATTCATGTTCTCCCAGTACATGACAACCGGCCCCGGATTTACCCTTTGATACCAATGCTCTCAGCCACCTGTGGCTCTGAATATATTGGTCAGCACATGGTAGCAATATGCAAGACCAAGATCATACTTCACTCATGCTAAATTGCAGGTCCTCATGTAGATTTGGTGGTGGTCTCGAACAGCCCTGAGTTCCCACCAAGGGCCTCTGTTTCTTCTTTGGAGGTGATAACATGCCCTTGGGGTGAACAGGAAACACTAATTTGTATGGCTGTCTGGGAGATAGCATCTTTTAAATCTATTCTGTCAGTCTCAAATATTACTTGACAGTATGAAGTAAGATACTCAAGACAACAGCAGATTTCATTTCACACAAATAAAGCCAAACACCTCAGAAGTTTTGGGATGTACCCTGTCTTAGTCCCAAAGTCCCCTGCCACCCTAACATGATTAAATACAAAAAATCTAACTGTCTATTTGAGCAACTGCAACATTATGATAAACATGTAAAGTTCAAAATATGGGACTTGTTACTACCAATCTTCAACAGAACCTACTTATTTTATAGGTATTGATAGTTGACTAACCTCAAGAACAGATAAAAGTGGACATATCTATGACTTATGGATTCACTTACAGTACATCCTTGATCCGCTCAATGAGGTGTGGATACAATTTATAGAGCAGGAAGTGCTTCATGTCAACAGTATTGAAATTCGCAGCATTTTTTGTCTGTCTGTCTGTCGGCCTTTTCCAGATGTGCAACAACGTATAGATGTTTTGCACATGTTCCGCGGGTAGATGTACTGTATTTATGCATTTATTTATACTTAATAAAATATGGGAATGTGTTATCTAACAAGTCTGCTACGGGTTTGGGTAAAATATTCAGTTGCTTTAATTGAATTAGCCTAATTTAAGAGAAACTGACACAATGTTTGCATGTTATTGCAATATCAATAATCATTTTATTAAGAAGTGACAATAAAAAGTAAGCTCTCTCCTGTCCTTGTGTAAGACTGGATATAATAACTGCTATAGATTGCAGGGTTACAGGATGCATGGGGCCCCTCCCCTTCTTGGGGCCCCAGAAAGTTGCCCTGACAGGAATGTGACGTGACGCCACTGTGAAGATTAGTGTATTGTGCTCAGTACAGGCTACACTTCTAATCAATTTTCATGATAGGCTACCGTGACTTATGACATTTCATATACATCTAGATAATAGCATTAAATATAGGCTACTTGTATACTACAAAGGAACCCACAAGCATGAGTGTAAGCATTAACAGTAATCCCTCTGTGGATGTAAGTCAATACAGGCTGTCTATGGCATAGCTACTGTCAGAGCCATAGAGATAAGAGAGTTGCGCCATCGGAGGTCCAAAAAATGTGATTGATGCAGCTTCAAAATAGTTCCACCTTAGCAAAATTCTCAATGCATTTGACTGACACTCTTAGCTTTTGTGGCTACTTCTGGAACAAACGAGTTCAAGGAAGTGCTGTTTAAAAACTGTCCCATTGTCGCCAGTGGAGTTGTCATAACTCTGCTTATCTCTATGGCTCTGGCTACTGTATGTGTTGTTAGGTGTACTCGCGAGATCGTGTGATCTCGGAGCCCTCGCTTGGCACGTGTACTGCTCTTTTTATTTTTTAAGTGCGCTAGTCTCAGCCTCAGCTCTGAGCTGCTGCCGAGGCGGAGGAGGATGATGGCGGAGTTGCTTCAGGGACAGGCCTCGGTGGCTCAGCCCGCACCGACAGATGACTTCGCGGACACAATACGCCGGGTCCGACAGGTAAAAGGTCTTTGCGGTGGACGAGTTTGGCCTTGAGGGCCGTAGACTGGGTGTTAGCATGTGGACTTTGGAGTGAGCAGCCCGGACCCCTGCTCCAAAATCCCCCATGTACCCAGCATGCTAACATGCTAACTACAACAGCACAGATTAGACTTGGCAGTGGACAGAAGATGTGTTAGGATTCAGTCTTTGCTGCCCCAACCACGAGAGAAATCACACGTGAAGCATCACAATCTAAATGTATTATGCTAAAGTTTTTGTCCCAGCACTGAGTTAAGGAGACACACTGCAACCTGTTGTCCAGTCACAGAAGTTGTGGTTAGCTTAGCACGCTAATCTATTAGTACGCTGTCAAAAAGTTAGCTGCTGGGTTAAAGTCCCAGACCAGCGTCGCTAAAATTGGCTTTAGCCACGTTTAAAGAAAATGCGGATCTGTTTTAGCAACAGGACATGGTGGAAAGGATTTGATCACCAAACCAGCTCATCTACCTTGAGTCTTTGTAAACAAGCATTAACATAAGTTACTTGCACCAACAGGTACCAAAGCTAGTTTTAGCTAGTTAGCCTGCGTGGTACCAGGTCCAGTAGGCCATGCAATGTAACGTCATCTGTTCAAACAAGCCCCTTTTTACTTATTCAGCTGTCCACACCTGCGTGTTTCCATTGCATTTAAAGGAGACCTGAAAATATGACTCAAAGCCTGCATGCCTCACGAGCTACTGTATTTCTATTTAAAGTAATAATCTAAGCCACTCACTTAAGCAACTTTTGTACAAATGCACTGCTCCACTTGTTTGGGCATTATTCTCCTTTTAAAGATGTACTAAAGGCAAATCACAGTTTTGCATCAACTGCTTAAATACTGCAGTACACAGTATTTTAGAAACTACTTAGTTGAATACACTGATAAATAAATACAATATTTTGTAGGCCAGTTTAAATCGGGCAATATCCTGTTTAATCTTTACTGCAAGAAAGACTATCCTGAATAAATACTCGTATTGTATTACAGTTTATTCTATTAATATGTGCATATGTTGTAAACATGAAACTTGACAATGGCCAGTGCTCCTGCCTCATCACATAATCAAATTTGTGCAAATGCAAGAGTAAACAGTCAGTGTGCATCTGATATACAGTATCTCACAAAAGTGACACCCCTCACATTTCTGTAAATATTGTGCTGTATATATTTTTATGGGACAACACTGAAGATATGACACTTTGATACAATGTAAAGTAGTCAGTGTGTAGCTTGTATAACATCAACCTAAAAAAACTCTACACACGGCCATTAAACCATAAAGTTTAAAAATGGTAAAGTTTTAATATTTGATGCCAATAATTCTGCAAAATATTGTGCAGCCCTAGTTTGAGACGTGCACTTCTTCACCTTCCCTCGGAGGAAGACCTAAACCATGTTGAGCATCTGAAGGAAGGTGAAGAAGTGCACGGTCTTCAACTAGGGCTGCACAATTTATTGCAAAATTATTATCGCAGTATCTGCTGTCGCAATATCTGTATCACAGTAATGACATGATCTTAAATCTGACACTTTTCAAAGCATTTTCCATTTGAGCTGGGCATACATTTTTTATTTTTTAAAGTTCATAATAGATTTCTCTTTGTCCTAATTTGGCTTTGGTTCCACATTTATTCTAGCAGTTTTCAAAATACAGGAACTCGGGCCACAGTTTACCTCACTCGGTAGAGCATGCGACT
Source organism: Philypnodon macrostomus (assembly GCA_036025475.1). Classification (NCBI taxonomy): domain Eukaryota; kingdom Metazoa; phylum Chordata; class Actinopteri; order Gobiiformes; family Eleotridae; genus Philypnodon; species Philypnodon macrostomus. The sequence goes on along the minus strand of JAVQKC010020000.1, from coordinate 22,082 downwards.
CATAGTCAGAGCTTACAGTCCTCCCCCCGTGTCATGAGTTCGAGTCCAGCTCACGTCAGTTTCCACTAACTGTCCAGCCTTTTTTTTAATAATGGCGATATTCTAATATTCATAGTTATCGAACATCGCATGTATTTTCCAAACGATGCAGCCCTATATCTAACATCCACTAGCTCCATCTTATTTTGAGGGGACAATGAATTTACACTGGTATACAAGCTACACACTGACTACTTTACATTGTATCAAAGTGTCATATCTCCAGTGTTGTCTCATGAAACACAAGGGTTTATACTGCCTTAAGCCCATAGTTGTTGAGAGAGTCTCCTGTCACCTACAATAGAATTGAGCAAAAGAAAGTAATAAATGAATCTCCATTAAAATGCGGCTCATATGTATGGGAGATGTCTATAAGTACTGAGATAGGTGTTTGCGCAGACATAAATGATTGACACATGTGGATGGCATCCTGCCTTTGTGCCTTGATATTTCAACTCTAACTTTTAGTTGTGAGCTCTGTAGATAATGACCCTGGAGGTGATAGAAGTTTAATGGTCACGGCGGGGTTCTCATATTTTGTTTTTATATTGGAGGTAAAAGCCTGTTGTTCACAGATGTCAATTTTCTATAATTTCCTGTAATGCTATACTTTTGTAGAAAGATGGGGCAGATTAAGGAAACGGTGAAAACGCTGTCTGCATAAATTGAACATTTAAAAGTCATTTATTGTATCTTTTCAAAGACAACTCTCATTTCTGCAGGAATTATGCACATTTTCTTCACTATTTAGAGATCTTCCGAGTTGGAAATACCAAGAGAATTAAGCAATGGATTAAAATCAATTTAGTTTGATCATACAAATATTATTATCATACATTATTTTTCTTGTAATTCAGTGTACTGCTAGTATATAGTCTTAAAAAACATGTTAAAATAAGAAATCTACATTGAGATTTAAAGGCTCATACAATATACTGAAAGAATGACTATTTTGTCTAAATGTCCTTTTCTATAGATGCATTTAATGTTTAAGAAAATGAATTCAAGTTGCCACATTACAGCTCAGCGTCTCTCTTGTTGTCTTTGATGGTTTTCACCAGTATTCCGTTCAGTCGAATTATAATATAATCAATGTCTTGTAGCAGTTCTTAATCTTTTTTTACTCTGTTTGTATGTCTCTAGATGGCAGCCAAAATGGGTGGAGACCAAATGCCGAACCTGAACAGCGCCACTCCAGTCATAGATCCCTCCCTGTATGGTTTTGGAGGTCAGAAACGCTCACTAGACAATGGAGGTAACCCATCACTGTCAATGTGAATGATCTCCCAATGTATTGTAGGTTCCCTTTCCTCTAGGTCAGGATGGGATGTAAAGTTTTGGAGGCGTTTTCACAAGGCAGTTCCCAAGAGTTCCGTTTTGGCAGCCACTCCGAGGTGGGGTCTGGAACGGTTAAATCGTTCCGGAACGGATTAAGCGACATAACATGCACTGCTGTGCAATGATTGGCCAATAGAATATTCATATTTAATTGAAAATTAGATGAAATCAAAATGATATGTTTTCTTGTGATAAATAAGACTCTTTTAAAAAGGGGATGTACAAAATGTTGGTGTGAAGTTATCCAAGCAAAGCTAGTAAATGTTAGCATCAGCTGTTTCCATTTATGGTCCGACAGCGCTACAAAGCTCTTGCTAAGTTAATCAGTACATGTAATTTATACCTTTGTAGATTACATTAAACACATGCCAGAGTGTGATATTATAACGCAACGACTGGACAGGAAGTAGTCTGCTGTTTTCTGCTAGCTTGATGTAGCTTTAGCTTTAGCTTCAGCCTTGCTGATTAAACCTGGTTTACATCAATCAGTGAGACTGCAGCTAAAGCTACATGAAGCTAGTGGTAAACGGCTAACTACTTCCTGTCCAGTCGTAGCTTTCAGAGCATTAAATTCTTGGCGCTGCACTTGTGTGCCACGTGTTAACAAGCTGCTTTATAATATCACATTTTACCCACTTGCTGTTAGGGATGTAACAATGCATTGTGCCACAATATCTCAAAAAAGTGACTATATGCATCGTAAACGTGTCACAAAGTTTATGAATGTCCAATAAACTCGCGTCCTTTATAGAACGCTAAGTTTCAGCCCTACCATGCACTTATCGATACAGAGTCGTTGCACTAATGTCACAACATCAAACACGCCCCTAATTTCTCTCGTCTCATAAGATGCACGCGCAGCACGTAGCCTGTTTTTATTGCTTTGACCGTGCGATATATCGGACACGCGATCTTCCTCTTTGATTCTGAGCGGATGTGAAGACGGGCTGTAGAAGTGGTTTACAGGAACGGCAAAAAGTCCCCACAGTGCATGGGTCTATACTGAGAGTCCTCACCAAAGTCCGCACTCAACCCTTTCAAATTGTTCTATTGTTTTCCATTTGGTCTGCTAACTTTTGGTTTCACACCATAATATTAAAGTCCAAACTATCGGATTTCCTACGAAGCTATCACAGATACAGTACATCTGGAAAGTATTCACAACCCTTAGGATCTTTTCTTTATTGTTGCCTTACAACCTGGAATTTAAATCTATCAATGGGAGGTTTTTTATCCATCAATTGACATCACATCCCAACATGCACATGCTGAAAAAAATATTGTTACGCATATAAGAAATATTACAGAAAAACTGAACTTATGCATATGTAGTCACACTCTACAGTCAGTTCTGTGTAGAACCACTTTTTTAAAAGCTTTTTTTTAAGAAGTTCATCTAATACTAGATAATCCTGTGTATTATCTCATACACACGGAACAAAACAGAACCAGGTCAGACCAAACCTGTCTATTATGATTTGACATAATAGAAATATTGTTCAGGTATAAAAATAAAATAAAAAATTGAATGATAAGTTTCTGTTACCAAGCCCTTCAGTCAATTCAGTCAGAGCAGTGGAGACACTACTATGACTATGAGCACAAAGATGGCTGTGTGTTGCATCACTGTTCCACATAACTATACTTCCACACACGGGAAAGACTACGCTCCCGCCATGTTTGTTTTGCTGCCTGTTTTGTAGTTGCACATGGCTTTATTTGACAGGATAGTAGCTGGACAGAAAATTAGGGAGAAGAGTGGGGAGTGACATTCAGCAAAATGTTGTGAGCCAGATTCGAACTCATAACACCGGGCGAGCATTAAGATCTGACTATGGGCCGCATGCTCTTCTGACTGAGCTAAACTGCATCCCAGGATCTTGTGAATTCTGCCACTTACAGTAACTGTTGCTCAAAACTTCTATGCCGGCTCATCACTGAATACGGAAATTGGACTGCATGCTCAAAGACAAAACTGAAACACTTGAAACTCATGGGATATTAAAGTGCGTGTAGATGTACATGTATGTTTACATTATTTGTTACATTTGTACTCTTGATGTAAACGGTATATTTCATTGAGTTATACTTTTAGCTTTTTTTGGAATGTTTTTGAACTTATATCTTATCTAGTAAATGCTGAAGTGTCACAAACTGAAAAATCTGAAAAATGGTTACCATTGCATATTTGTGTATAGCTGTCATCATCATAGCTAACATTGCATATCGGTGTATAGCTGTCATCATCGTCATAGCTAACATTGCCTACATAGAAAACATTTTTGCTTCTGTTCATTTCTATAAAGAGGAGCCACTGGTCATTTATCTGGTTGTGCTCTTATCTTGTCAGTTGTTTTTTGACACTTCAGCCCTGAATGCACAGATTGATAAATTGTATGCATTTGGTTTTGTTTGAAATGGTTTGTCCTCAGGTTTTTAAATCTCAAGGTTGTGATGAGATACAGACACTTATTATACAATACTTCAGCTAATGTATTGTTTCTAATGTACACGATCTCTAAAGTGCATTCAAGACAAAGACACGGTGTCGTCAGGCCTTGCCCTCGTTTGCTTTCCAAGACTTTAATATATTCATAGGTCTTCTATACTCAGCCCTGCTATTTGTGATGTAGTGAAATCAGTGCAAACAACCATAAAATTGATTGAAACTGCTACATTTCAGCTCAGGTGTTCAAAGCGAAGGCTGCACATCCTCCACTGACCCTGCAGGACCTTTGCTTGGTGCTACCTGTCAAAATTCAATTCAGGAGCGACAGTCACTGACCTGACTGCTCCCAGTTTTCTTTTTGAGCGCCTCTGATTGAAACACTCACTCATTCTCTGCCAGGCCTGATTTCCATGTTTGTGAAGGCCCCCTGGTGGGGGTCGCACACAAACACCATCTCCATCTGCCCCAGCCCCCTCTAGCTTCTTAGTGTTTCATTATGATTTCTTATGTTATTTACTGACCTGACCATATATTTCTAATCAATCAAATTCTTGGGTTATTGCAGGCAACCACTTCAGTGCAATGTTAAATCCAAGGTGAGACAATTTTATATTTTTCAACTGTACTTGATAATAGTTGGTAATTTTGTGAATAATGTTTAACTGACCAATAGTAACGTTACATCCTTTAATCTTTAATATTGTTCAGGGCTCTCACAACAGAAGACTTCAAAGTGCCTGATAAAATGGTGGGATTTAGTAAGTAGCCAAATCTGGATTAATATACTCATAAGGCTTCTTGCTAGTCCCTTAAATTACTGCTTAGGGTTTCATTTATTTATTTTTTTGTTTCAGTTATTGGGAAAGGGGGCGAGCAGATCTCAAGAATCCAGCTGGAGTCTGGCTGTAAAATACAGATTGCATCAGGTAGGATTAATCATTTTTGCATGTATGCTATAATATATATTCTCGTGGCATTATTCTGTTTAAAAAGAGAGGCTGATGTATATTATTTTTCAATAATTGATGTTGATTAATAATGATGATTTTATAATTATCTGTTTCTTGTGCTCTGTGATTTTTGTTTTGTTTTTAGACAGTGGAGGCATGTTGGATAGGCCCTGCACACTTACTGGGAGCCCAGAGAACATTGAGTGAGTCCACTTAGACCAATATATTTAGACTTCACATAACATTAAACAAAATACTTCTCACATATTCTCTTAGTCACAAAATCACCTGAATACATATTTCACAAAGTGTTTTTCTGTGAAGGAGTTGTAATTATGTTGATAAATACCTGTCTTGGTCCGTTCAACAAAACTCACTCCTCACCCCACCCCCAGGCAGGCCAAGAGACTCTTGAATGTGATTGTGGAGCAGTGTCGGTATGGGCCAGGTTTCCATAATGAGATGGACGGTAACAGTGCCATCCAACAGATGCTTATTCCTGCCAACAAAGTGGGCCTGGTCATCGGCAAGGGAGGAGAAACCATCAAACAACTCCAGGTCTGCCTATAGGCCACTCAGCACTTAAGTTAGCACTATAGCGAGTGTCAATTGGAAACATTCAAAATGTAATTGTTAACAATACTTGTTCAAAGTGGACATATGTGATTAGTAGAGTCTCTGTGAATGACTGACATGCACAGACTGCTGTACTGTACAAAGAGCTATTTATGTAAAATGAGGTGATGAAACGATGTGCATTTTGTTACCCTTTAAAATGGGAATATTAGGCGATATGGTGATAAAAGTTATGACAATCTGGTTTTAATGATGGGCTATAGATTATTAACCTTTTATTGAACAGATGCCGTGCTGACATTTCAGGACGTTCATGCCTTCAGTGTAAAGTTGGTGTTTGTCTGGTCACATGTTTGACAGTCTGTTTCAGCGCGTTCATATGTTGAGTTTGTGTGCAGAGTTTCATACAAAGTTGAGTTAATTTGTATAAGCCAGTGAAGTCTGTGGCCAACTCAGGCTGCCCTTATTATGTTTGTCCAATTGGATGTTATTTTTACTTCTTGCATTTTTCTATGAAGGCCCAGATTCTCATTGAGTACAGATTTAAAGCTGTGTTAAAAGCTTCTATGGTTTTGTCATTCATTCGTTTTCCACTGCAGGAGAGAACAGGAGTGCAGATGATCATGATTCAGGACGATCCTATGCCCACTGGCGCAGATAAGCCTCTGAGAATCACTGGGGATCCCCTCAAAGTACAGGTAAGTGTACACCTAGTTTTAAACTGATCCGTGTGCAAAATGCGTAATGGCATGGTCAAAATTACAAATATGATGTGTTTGATAGCAAGCCCGGGAACTTGTGGTGAAGCTAATCCGTGACAAGGACCAAGTGGAGTTCAGATCTAGCAGAGGGGATTTTGGATCCAAAATTGGTGGAAGCACCCTCGATGTAAGCTGCTGACTGTGATTTTTAAATTTGATGTAATTGATTACTCTACATTGAACATGTTGGTCTTTTCTTGTCGAAGGTGGCTGTGCCCAGGTTTGCTGTTGGCATCATTATTGGAAGGAACGGTGAGATGATCAAGAAGATTCAGAATGATGCTGGTGTACGGATTCAGTTTAAACAAGGTTGGTGAGCCAGTATAAGTTTACAAAAGGCTTTATTCTCCAGCTCACACACTTAAATGTTCTCTGTAAAATAAATCTGTTTGTACAGATGATGGAATAAGTCCTGAACGAGTAGCCCAGGTGATGGGTCAGCTTGAAAACTGCCATCACGCGGTGCACCTCATCAATGAACTGGTTCAAACGGCTCAGGTACATTTAAGACACAACCTGTTCAAGGGCAGTCGCTACAGACACATTTGCTTTTTCCAGAAAAATATGATTTAAAAGTGTAGTGCGGAAGTTTCCAAAAATAAAAAAAATGTCAAATGAAAAATAAAGGCTTAAAATGTACTGACCCTGTTCTCTGATGACCCTGTAAAGTCAGTAATCTTTACAATGTAGAGGCCAGGAGAGGGACTATAGTAAAAAATATTATAGATTACATCATAGAACAGGGTCAGATAAAGCTATTTTAAATGTTCTAACATGTTTTTTATTTTAATAAATGCACAGACTACACCTTTTTAATGACTTCTTTATGATTCAGGAGAGAGATGGGTTCGGGGGAATGTCTGGGCGCCGTGGCAGAGGTGACGTTGGGGGACTTGGCGGTTTACAAGAGGTGACTTATGCAGTGCCTGCCGACAAGTGTGGCCTAGTCATTGGCAAAGGTAAGCAAGATTTTACTATTGTATAGATTCTCTTTAGCTGCCTTGACTCAAAATATGCAATAATATAATTTCCAATTCATGAGCCTGATCTTTCAATAAGTGCACCATGTTTGGTGTTGATCCGCTGCGTGAAACAGATGAAGTCTGGGGAGGGGGCGAGTGACCACCCTCTATTCTCCCTGCCGGCCTCATGTATATAGCACAAGTGGCATTCATTGGCTTCACTAAGGGCTTAATGATGGGGATAATGTGTGTAATGTGACATTAATTGTTAAAGGTGCATAATAACAGCTCTCAATCATGTGGAAGGCTGCCTGGCATCTAATGAGGGTCTTTCAACCCAATAGAGTGCAGCGAGGAAATGAATAGAAGGAATTAGCTTATTGGCTATTCATGCCCACTCTATTGCCAGCTATTTAAAAGTCATTGACCATTGCATTGGAAGGAGCTGTGACTCTTGTGTGTGTGTTGCTTGACTGTCGTGTGTGTGTGCGTGTGCGTGTGTGCGTGCACTCGTGATGGTGGGCGGGGTCACAGGGGGCCTCTTTACCTAAGATAAAAACATGGCAATAGAAATGTCAAGTGGCTTTTGTGCTTGTAGTGCGGCAAGGGAAACAAATAAACCTGGGCGTTGCGTCCCCCGCTCTCTGCATTAGCATATGAAGTGGGCCAATATGGTGAGGATGGCGGTGGGTCTGGGTGCTGTCAGAAACCCCTTAAAGAGCGTGGTGATTAATATCTTTACGATGCCATATGTAGCCTAGTGCCCCTCCGTTGTGACCCCCTACACACAATCTCACGCAACATGATGAAGCAAGCCACCCACCAACCTGCTTAGACTTAACTGCAGATGATACAAATGAGAACTTGTGATGTGCTACAAAGCACAAATAAAGGGTAACAAGAGTAGTTTGATCACATTAGAAATATCTATGTATGTAATATCTAGGTTATTAAAAAAAGTGACATTCCTGAGTTTCCCACACTTCACACTTTTCAAAAGTAACAGAAACTTGGCAATAGGGTCATTTTAGGTTCTCATTACAGACTTCCTAATACTCACTAGATTGTGACCTACATCTTTAAGTGCAACCCGCAGACAAGTCATGGGTTAAAGATTTTTGACAGTCTGCAGCTTCCATCCAAGTACTGTCAAACAGTTTGTATTGTGTCAAGTCAAATTATACATTTCTCACTATCGAGGGAAAAACACTACTAAAGCTTTTACTAAATAGCTTGTAGTAAAATAAATGAATGAACTCGTTAAGTCGTAAAAGTTCTTTATGATTTCATTTTCAACATTTTTATTTATTTTTTTTATAATCAATTTCTCACTATTAAATATTATTGTATAGTCTTATCAGCAAAGGTTTCTATATTTTTCCTAAAATAAAAAATTTAAAAATTTTTGGGGAAAAAACTACGCAGTTATTCTAGTAGTTTGAGTCTAGAAGTTTCCAAACTTTACAGAAGTGCACAACGTATTCTTTACATTAACACACATTTTCAATGGGATTTATTCCAAATACAAATCAGTTGCCCAATTTGATTAATTATATTTGTGTATAAATAACTGAATTAGTTTTATGTAGTTTTCCCTTCTTTGTAAGCCCAAATGCTAACCAGTCCCCTGGCACTGCTGTGAATACTGTCACCAGTTGCACTCTCGCGTACCCTCTTTCTCTCAGCTCACTAAACCAGTCTCATTAATAAGGCCTGTATTATCTGTCCTGACTACAGGCCAGTCCATGAAATGAATAGTCCGGCTCTTCATTGCTCTCTGCTGTCTGACTAGAAGAGCTCATAATGGCTTCATTAAGGCAGAAGTTTAATTTGGTTGACAATAGGTTAATGGCCCATGTGCAGTCTGTTGGTAGCAAGGAATAGGCTTGGGGAGGAGGAGAGGTTTTTGATGAGCGTTTTCACTGAGGGGTCAGCTAGGGTCATCTAAGTGTCAACCACAAGTGAACAAATGTGTAATTAATGTTGGGACAGCCTTGGTGTCCTACGAGTAAGCACTCTGAGCCTTTCTCCTTCACATTGGCATTTGGGGTGATGTGCCCCCTGTTCACCCCTCCTCACATCACAGAGGACAACACAGAGTCAAGAATGAAAAGGCTAAAAGAGACAAACGATATCCCAGGAGGAGGATACGCTTCAATTTTGGCCCTTTCTCCACCAGCTATGTTTCATTTCTCCCTGCTGGTGTAATTGCTCTCCACACGTCAGGAAGCTGGCATCTGGGATGCACGATGGGGGGTGCAGAAGATGTCTTCTTTTGTTTACTGATTTTCATGGATGTTACCAGAGAATGGTAGATAAGTGGTGAGACACATGCCAGGGTTTTCATAAGGTAGCACTATCATTTAACAATAATTAAGTCTCATGGTTAGTGATGTCCTCAAAGTGATATGATCAGCTTTTTTTTAATATAAAAGACAGATTTACTAAGGATGTCCCAATTCTGAATTGGATTGAGCCACAATCCAGGCATTTTTAAAGATTTGGATTTGGCTTTTTTCCAGTCCGATCTTTGTCACTGACATGGGAACTAACGTGTAAACAACCAGATCGTTACTAAACCCATAGTGTCTGGACATAGTTTCACTGTAGTTTGACCGCGTATGTGGAGTCTAGTCTCCTCTCGCTAGCATCTGTAACATTAGCCACAGCACTGCTAGTCTGAGATTCCCTACAAGACACGGGGTCACCTCCGTCACCACGTAAGTACAAATAGGCTTTAAACCAGACAAACTACGAGCTATTTACTGTCTGTGTCTCGGCCTCTGGGTTGCCATGTACTCACTCATTTTACTCCTATTACTATAAAATTCCCTTATTTAAACACCAGACAAACACAATACTACATTTGAATGAAGTTCTATTGCACATTGCATTCAATTGAGAAAATTATGTAGTATAAGCATTTAGCCCAGACTACAAGTCACAAAGAGTAAGGAGATGTTGAGTGGATTATAGGCAAAAAAAGATCGTCAACGGGACTTGAATCGGCCAAAATGGACTATTAAAAAAACGGATTGTGGATGAAAAAAACCTGATCGTGACGTCCCTATTATTCACACCAGTTATGAGTAATGTCACCATCATTTAGTGGTATCGAGTTCATTTTCTACGTTTTTCTGCTGATTGAGCCTTGAGAACCGATGACAAATTTTATACCTTTTTGAAAACTCCAAGTACAAGCCACAATTAATCTGGTAAATTATGCTATTTCAGGTGGAGAGACCATTAAAAACATCAAAGAGCAGTCTCGAGCTTACGTGGAGCTTCAGCGTAACCCACCGCCCAACACTGATCCCAACATGCGCATCTTCTCAATCCGTGGCACCCCTCAGCAGTTGGAGAAGGCTCGTCAGCTGATCGATGAGAGAATTGGGGTAGGTGGTCTGCACATACACTATTGTTTGGTCACATATTCATGAGCCCACATGTCACTATGGCAAGCTGCTCAGTTGGTGTGGAGCTGGTGGCCGGCAGGATGTCAACAGAGGTTAAACATAAAGAATCCATCAAATGGACTTAATGGAGTGCATCAGCGCCTGGCCCTGCCCTTTGACATTGCCTGTTGGCTTCCTTTAAACACAAGTGTGGTCTCTGACTTGTGTCTACTGGTTGCTCTGCTTTAGGGCCCAGGGATAGGGGGTAACAGCAGCTTCAGTGTGAGCCCTTACAGCCAAGGACCATCCACCCCTCCACAACAGTAAGACACACTCACACTTGGTGTATTAACTGTCATTCTACACATGTTAATTTTACTTTGCTTACAGTGGGCCTCAGCCTTTTATGACTGGAAGATGGGGCACTACATTTCAGATCTGGCAGCCTCAAGGCCAGCAGGAGCACAGTGAGTAAACCCAGTCATATCAAGAGGGTGTATTAAAACACTTAGTACAGATGGAGAAAGGGTGGGTGAAACAAAGAGGCTGGTGCCTCTTTGTAATGCTGGTGCTGTTGCGTCTGTTTCCAGGTCAGAATGGATCCCAGACAGGACAGCTGGACTGGGAGCAGTATTATAAAAAGCTCGGCAAGTGTCACTCTGGGAGAATTAGTGAAACGTTTGGTTCACATTAACATGGTGATATATGTATTGTTTTGTACTCAACAAAGCAAGGCTATTTATTTCATGAATGAATCTGACAGCTTCTTTCACACTCGGTGAATGGGACGTGTGGTCTATAGAAAGTAAATGTGTGGAGCTAACTATTGTCTGACCATGAGCCTAAAGTGCAAATTCAGTTATTAAGCTACAATCATTTCTTTTAGGGTGTCCACATCAATTGTAGAAATATTTAAATGCATTCTAAACTCTTAAAATTGTCATTTTACTATAATGGCATATGCTTCTTTGCAGGCCATCAAAGCCAAGCACAAAATAGTCCTGAATACAACAAAGCTTGGGGTGAGTGTTATTCATTTTTCTCTCTGTTGGTTAAGAAAAATAATGACTTATTTTTAGGCAGCATTTGTCCCATGAACCCTAACATTTTGATCATTTTTTTTTTTTAAGGACAAACATCTGCCCCTACATCTCAACAGACCTCGACTGACTACAACGCCTGGGTGGACTTCTACAGACAACCAATGGCCTACTTTAACCAGGGTGCACAGCAGACAGCAGCCCCAGGCCTACAGGTCGGATTCACACACACAAATCTTAACTAACGTTTTGCTTTAGTGATTTTTGTCAAAATCAAGCACAGCCTTTATTTTTGTGTACTTGTCACACAGGATCATTAGGGGAGATGTGCAGATTAAAGACTTGAATCACTGAAATGATGGAGACAACCCTTTTTGGAGGGTTCTAGATTTGCAACGCCTTGAAGACCTTTTCTTAGTGAGCAACACTAGCTGTAGATTAACAAAGTAATATTTCTAAATAAATCAGGAACCTTTGTTTGTTACTAAATGCTTATGTACACTGTTATTTTGGATAGATTGTATTTGGGATCCTTTTTGGACTGGCTGTTTGGTTTTCTATATTTTCCTGTCAGACGCAGATTGTACTGCCAAAAGAATCCAACTGTTGTAACATTTCAAAAGGCAATATAATCTATTATTTTCTTTACGTTGAATGAAACTATGATTATTTGCTTGGCAGTCTTGAATAATGTTGTATGTCATACAATGTTTAAATGTGTAAAATGTTTTCCTTCATAATTCAGTGAAATAACACTGTTTTGTTACAGAAAATGTATTTTTGTTACAAGGTTTAAGCTAAGGATTGTCAGCCAGTGACAGTAGTTTCTAATTTAATTCTTGTGCATTGTAAGCTGTTTTCATTGTCATTTTATTGTTCTGGTTTAAAACAAAAAGGTGCAATATCTTCTTTCACTTTTGAAACAAATGCTTTTCTAATATTTTGACAAAGTTTTAACTTGTAGTTTTAATGGTTTGTTTTTTTTTTCTTTTCAAATGGAAATGTCATGGATAATTTATTGCATTGATCTGAAATAGGATTTCTGGGGCTGTTGCATATAGCTTTGTTGCCTTTAACTATCTTGTAAAACTGTATATATGCTCATTTATTTGACTGTTAATTTAAAATATATATAATTCATGACCTTTATAAGATTTTCCTGTAATCATACTTGCAGGATATTGTCCCTATTTCTGTTCTGTTTTCATACTGAAAATGATTGTGAATGTGACTTGAAATTTGATGTTGCATCTTATGAAGAAAATAAGTGGTTGATTTTGTGTATACTATGTACCCTAACTATTCAAGACTGCTAAGCCTTTGTAACTTTACCTGTGTGATTATTAATTATAGTATTTTATGTTTTAAGTATTATGATCAAAGCTGTCTTATTTGGTACCTCTAGTTCACCAACCTCCCACAGAGTCCCACTGTGGCTGTGTGGGATGCTGGACTTAGTCCAATGATTATTTTTAATTAATTTTATTTCTTTGCGTGATCTAATATAAATGAGATGAATAATAGATTATGGACATATGATTATGGTATTAATGGTAATTTTTTGAATGAAAAGGGATATTAATTTCAACATGTCTAATCATGGTGTTTGTTTTTCTTTGTACTGTAAACCATGTATTAAAAACATCAGACTACCTTTTGGTGTATTGTGGTGATGTTTTCTATTGGTCTAGTGTGTGAAATGTGCTTAGTGACACAATGGAAACATTTGAGAATTGTCATAACATAACTAGACCAAATAAATGTTATGTTTATACGCAGAAGATTAATTGTACATTCTCACTAATTGTACTCACAAGAATATTCAAGCTGCTTTGGTTTGATCATACATGTGGTAGTTTTAACTTTTTGTAGTTTATATTAACTTGATTTAAATGTGCCTGTTTTATAAATAAATGCACTATATTTACCCTAATAATAATCAGGTGCTGAATAGATTGTACCATGGTTTCCACTATGAGTATGCGTCTACCCTCCTGGCGGGGCAGAGCGGCTTAGTCACTCCACATGTTTCCTCTGCAGGGAGTCCAGTCCACAGTGGACACTGGGCCCTGCTCTGGCCTCTGCATTGAGGATGTGCAGCTGTTTCCAAATTCATGCTTTCATTTTGAGCTTTATCCTTTTTTAACATGTCCTCTTTGTGGACACTTATGACCTGATGGTCTTTTGTATCTGCATAACCATGTACTTTTCTCATTCATGGCTCGAGTTAAAGAGGCCTATTATAATGGGCCTATAGATTTAGATTTAAATGAAACTATAATAGTCATTTGGGAAACACTGTATACGAGCTAGAATAGCCTAAACCCTAACTAGTAGGCTCGATAGGCCTAACAACCAAATGGGCAGTAGACTACCCTTAGGCCTAATTTGTCAATTGACTTTTAAGATCACGAGTAAACTGACAGACCACTTTCACTCGCTGTGGAAATGAAATGTGCCGCACGTGCGCCCCGCGTGCCTTGTCCCCTCCTGTCCGTCCCTCGTGAGCAGCAGGTGCGCGCTCCTCCTCCGGCTCATTTGAGTCCGCTACAGTCTACGGTTCCGTGAAGGCGGAGGGCCTGTCTGTGCCGCGCCCCTCGCTCACCTTTGCTACAGATAAGCCGCACGTTCGTATTGAGCAGGCTTTGACACCTCTGTTAATCTGTTTTTAATGACCTGCGGAGCGAAGTCCTGGCTCCCTGAAGACACATCTCAGTTTTCCCCCCGCCGAGTGTGCCCCCGGTACAGGCCTCAGTCAGCGCCAGTGTTTCATGGACCACTAAAGTTAGGCCTATACCTTCTGCAATATCATTCTCTTCGTAGGCCTTTAACGACAACATTGGAAAAGCCCAGTGTCCATCAGAACATTTTCAGAGATTACATTTTCATTGAAACTAAAAACAGCCTGAAACGGCCTCGGCTTTTTTCTTCTTCCAAGATTCGGCTGAATTCCTAATCCCTCCGGTTTTTTTGCGCTATTCGAACGAGTCTTAATATGCGTACGGTCGTTTGTTTGAGAATAAACGAACGCTTTTCTTTGATAGGTTTCCCACAGCTCTTTGAAATAAAACAATTACGACACTCTTTGTGCAATAATTGTCAATCATCCACATGAAACTGATAGGCTTTAAATAGACAGAATAATGGTGTAAATAGTTTTACAATAGGACTGCTAAGCTGGATGATTTGCTATTGCTGACATGCCCGAGGCTTTACCAGAGAGAAATAATGCCATAGGTTAATGCATAAATAAGCAAAGCAAATCCATGCGTTACCCCAATTCAATTCATTTAATTCCTCTTTAATAAAGAGCGGCCCCGCCCCCCTGTCCCCACCATTTACCTCGGATTTGTGCAATGAATGCTATAAATGTAAATTAATCTAGATGAGAAAGAATCCTATTCACATTATTTCATCTGGGAAAGGGAGACAAACGGAGGAGGGGCTCGCTCATAAAAAGCAGCTGTTTCGCGGTAATCTTTTTTCGTGCCCTGTCACTCACCTTGCCTTTTCACTATCTGCGCAGCGCCTTTGTATTTAGTTGCCATATCTTCTTCCCCATTACATTGCCACAATCCATATTCGTCCGGAGAAAGAGAGCGCAAAACCTTGCCCGTTTTCTTCGGACAATCCCCTTGTAGTTGTAAAGGAGGAGTGCATGGATGTCAAATTGCCCTCAAAACACCATGAAAGATTGATTTGCAGCACTTTTCAGGGCCCTGACATTACTTGGAGGGGAGTTGAATGGGAAACCTGCGCGCCGGCGATGGAATAAAGATGTCCTCTCTGTTGGAAAAGAAGGAGAACTGCCCATTTACCCCAGTCCATCAAGCCCGAAAAATAGGCGAGAGAGGAAAAACCGAGCGGATTGTGACTATTGAGAAGAAAGGGGCCGTATATACTCATCTAAACGTCGTCACAATACCAAGGGGCACCGAACATCCATGAATATTAAACCGCTTACCTCAACAAGGGCCGCGAGAGTGAACCACGGCAAAACAGCTTTGCATTTTTTGCATGTGAACAATGCTGTGAAACACACCGAGTGTGATTCTATTCTTGTTATTCCCGCGCTAACTCACGACAAAATAATATTACCACCGCATGAATACGAAATGCCTGAGAAAAAAATACACTAGGGACTCCCAGACTCTATGACCCACTTCTGGGACAGAGTAGGTCGTTGTTCAGGACACTTTAAAAATGAAATCAAAATAAAGATATTGGCTAAATAACGGATATAATTTTTAATCTGCTCCGTTTATGGACATAACATGATTCAAACGGTGAACATGTCTAGGCCGAGTTAGTCTGTTGTATTTATTCGTGTTTTAAAGTTGTTTGATAGTTTTCTAACCAGTGCAATAATGTATTTAATTAGCAAATATAATCGTAGTGTGTTTGCGCCGCTCTGGATTTTAATAGCTGGTGTTCTTTGCTGCTGCAGCGGGCAGGTCCACACGGCGAGGGGTGTGTCATTAATAAGTAATTAGACAGGGGTCACACACCACTTATATAAAAGCGCCCCTCGCAGCTAGGACGGCAGCTTTACGCACAGACCGCGTGGAGAGAGAAGAGCTCACCGAGTCACTTTGTCCTCGTCGCTCCGCTTCCAGTGGTCGTTTGAGTGCTTCACGTGCAACATGGGCTCAGTGTTACCCGCAGACACTCTGGTCATGAAGTCTGGATTTAAGTGTCCCAGCCGCTCGCTGTCAGACGTGATCACGTCGGACATTCTGCACAGCTTCCTTTACGGCAGGTGGAGAAACGTGCTGGGGGAACACCTGGCCGAGGAGCGCCACGGAGGCAGCGGTAACAGCCCCAAGACCGCCTTCACTGCCGAGGTCCTGGCTCAGTCCTTCGCTGGAGGTAGGCTCCCTGCTCACGCACATTCCATAAACTTTCAGAACTTCAGTCCGGTTACGCACAGAGTGAATAGAGTGAATAGCCCAAATTCACTTAAATATAATATTATACTAACGCAAACAATTATTTGAAAATATTTTAATTTAATGACGTTTTTATTTAAGGACACATTTACGCAGAAATGATTCCTTCTTTCTAAAGTGAGCACAGTTTTATTTTCGTGGCTGAGTTTCGAACCGTTTAACACATTAACCCGATCGCTGCGCGCCTCCAGACCTCACTTTCAGAGGCTTGTGTGTAAGTGGCGCTGATTGAATTCATTTGGTTAACTTTGTGCTTGACCTGAGGAAAGTGTCCACTTAAACCTCTCCACCTTTCCTTTCTTTGAGGTGTCCTGGGTTTTTATCGCGCATTCATCAATCTCGGGACAGTCCCTTTTCCTCTCTTGGCAGCTATGGGGCTCCAAGGCTTTTCTCTTTCTCCCTCCTTAAAAGATTTGCTGTTCCTCACATAATGCGCCGTGAAGGCTAAATCTAATGCTATTCATGGCATGTCAACCATCTAATCGCCTTTCCATTTTTTTGTTGAAGAGATTCCTGAGCCTTATTCGCGTTATTCACTGCAGATTTATTGCTACAAAGTTCTTAAAAGGATAATGAATTTGGAATTAGCCGTTTCTTTTCCAGTAACCTTTAATGAATATCACATCTGAAGCATGACAAATTGCTGGACTGTGGGCAATAGAGGACCATTTAACTCTTCTTCTGTCCATCCACGGACAGAAGAAAAACATCTTTGATTCTGACATTAAAGACGCGCAAGATTCTTTTTTCCCTCTTTCCCTCCATTCTGTGGGGTTCCATGGGGTTTTTGTGCGCGACAAAACTTTCAATTCAACCACGTAATCGAATTAAACGGCGGATAAAGTGTAGCTCAATATTTCGTGACTAACATAAGATCAAGTTCATTTAGTTCTTTAACACTATAATAGAAATAGCTTTGCTTCCCGTGTCTGTCTGTGAGGCATCTGCATGACCTTTTTATGATTTTTATTTTCGTTATACTCACACTGTTCTTTTCGCTTCCAGAGGTGCAGAAGTTGTCCAGTCTGGTGTTGCCCAGTGAGGTGATAATAGCACAGAGCTCCATCCCTGGAGAAGGCCTTGGCATCTTTTCAAAGACCTGGATCAAAGCTGGAACTGAGATGGGCCCCTTCACCGGCAGAGTCCTGTCTCCTGAACATGTAGATCTGCTCAAAAACAACAACCTGATGTGGGAGGTGAGAAAGCATCATGCTCATTTAGAGTGTCTGTACTCACTGTGGCAATACATATTTAACACCCTTCTGTATTTTGATTGTGCTCAGGTGTTTAATGATGACGGAACAGTGAGATACTTCATTGATGCCAGCCAAGAAGACCAGCGTAGCTGGATGACTTATATCAAGTGTGCCCGCAATGAGCAGGAGCAAAACCTGGAGGTGGTGCAGATTGGCAGCAGCATTTTCTACAAGGCAGTGGAGGTAAGGGTTGCTCTGCTGTTACAGGCCTAATGTAGTCCAACAAACCAGCACCACCTACTGGCCAAGAGGACACATAATAAAATAAATACCATCAAATTACCATGTGTACTTAACTGAGTGGTTTTCTCTTTTTAGACGATCCCTCCAGACCAAGAGCTTCTTGTATGGTATGGAAACACCCACAACACATTTCTCGGGATCCCAGGTGTCCCAGGGATAGAAGAGGAGCACCAAAAGAAAACCCGGAATGGTAATAATTGAACACTAATGTTACTGTATAGCTTTAGATTTAGTACAGAGTTGTTTTAAAGATGCCATAACAATAAACAAAAGTCTCAAAATCTCACACAAACTGCACTGGTAACATATACAATGTGAGTTTAACATATATTTTTTCTTCTAGATGACGGCTGTGATGGTTTGACTGCCTGCTCCCCCTCCTCCACCTCCTCCACCTCCGCCGCTAGTCGAATGCGTTGTGTTATTTGCCATCGTGGGTTCAACTCCCGCAGTAACCTTCGCTCTCACATGCGGATCCACACTCTGGACAAGCCCTTCGTCTGCCGCTTCTGCAACCGACGCTTTAGCCAGTCGTCCACACTGCGCAACCATGTCCGCTTGCACACCGGGGAAAGGCCCTACAAGTGCCACGTGTGTCAGAGCGCTTACTCGCAGCTGGCAGGGCTTAGGGCACACCAGAAGAGTGCACGCCACAAACCAGCAGTAGTATCATGCACCGAGGGCCAGCCACAAGTGTCCCCTCCACCCCCACAAATCACCACTATGTCACATCAGCACCAAATGCCACTTGTGCACCACATCCCCACCATGGTGTTATGATGAGACGAGAAGGACAGTTGAAAATATGCTGTTGCACTTTAGATCATGGGGGAAGTTGGAGGTTGTTGCTTTATTGCAGATGTTTGGTGATCACAGTTAAATCAGAAATGTGACTGTCTTTGTGAACGGACTTCCTACAGTTCAATTGGTTTATACTTCAAAGCCCTGTTGACTCAGGTGTACTGTGTACAGCAGACAGCGATTTGTACTACACTGATTCAGGTGAGATGTGATGAGCACTGTAAATTGAAATGGACACTTTAAGCTTGTACAGATTGTATACTATGGACAGATATGTATTTCCAAAGTTATAGCCCATTTGTGATTTCTTTTGTTATTAAAAAATACTATGATATAAAACACAAGATCTTTCATTATTTAAAGTACCTCAATAGTCGTTGCTTACAGAACCAAAATATTTATATCAGGATCTAATGAAAGGATGAGACTATTTGAACATACAATATAACATTATTTAATCGACACACAAGAGCTTTGTGTAATAATATTAAACCACTGTAAAAGAGTATTGCAGTATTTGACTATTTGAATACACTTGGTTTGTTACCTGTTTTGTTTATGTAGTGATTAGGCTATTTGTCAAATTGTGTAGAACAGAATGAGTAAAAAGTATATAAAAAATATACATAATGCAAATAGAATAAACCCAAGACACCTGTATTAAGGTAATAGAGTTGGTGCATGATGTTTTTTTAAATTAACAGGAAAATAAATAGAACATTTCATGGATACAGACCACTGTTACATTGCCACTGCACTTGTCAGTTCATCAGACACTATCCACCTTCCCAGTGAAAGGTTTCAGATAAGTCATCATTAAAACAAGTGCAGGGTGACAGACATGATTAACATAACACCAGTGAACAAACGAAGGGGACTTCATTGTTACTCTCTAAACTCGTTAGGTGGAAGGTTTGTCACTTGGGGTTTCATTTTTAGAGATGGTCCACACATTCTGTCCTACAAAAAGAAAAATGAATAATAATTGCACATAATTATAAAAAAGTAAATACAAAATTAGGTTGTACCTTTGCTTTGAGATAGTCATCCTGCTGATGGTTTGGTCTTTGAGGAGCCGCAGCATTGAGCTATCCAGTCAGCAACATAGTGCACACCTAAAGAAACAGACATGACTTTTTATATTTGCCGTGCCACTGTCAGACAAGATGGCGTCCCAGGTAACACGATCACACCCTTATTATTTGACACACAATTTAAAAACCTAAACCAAACCAACACTATGTAATATCATTTTGGTATGACTTACCTGAGAAGATTAGTCACAACATTGGTCCACTTCAGTTTTAATTGTGATGTTGTTCCCGCCTGCCTCCGCTGTGTGTATGTGTAACTGACTGGTTCTACAATGACACTGCACTTTACTGATGCAGAGGTCCTGTTACAGCTGTTGCCATGACACTGGCTTTGCAACACGTTTATAGACCCTTTAAAATGTTTGTCATATACAATGTTCAAAATTCCAGAATGGAGGTGACTGAAGGCAAAAGTGAATTAACTTCACAAAAAAGTAGTGTTTGTGGTGAGGGATAGAATCATTCTGAGCATACAATGAAAACACTATGGCGATCATCAACATTTCTGTAAGGACTTAGACAGTAAACCTGAAAATCAAGAATTTTGCCACCAGCCAAAATGCTACCTACATGAAGCAGAGTGGTTGGCATTTGTCAAAGCCATCTTAATTTGCAACATTTTGTGGCTGATGCGAATTTCTCCATTGAAACTGTATTATGGGCTTGTCTCCAGTTGCCTCCATTCTGGAATATAGAATGTTTTGTTTACAAACTTTGAAGGGGTCTATACGTTTTGAATTTGTATTAAATGTGGCACAGAAAAAAACAACTATTCGATCGTTTAAGATTATAGTAAGAACAACTGACCTTTTATCTGTTGAAATAACTGACCATCTGACTGACCATCTCACTGACCATCTGACTGACAATCTGACTGACAATCTGACTGACCATCTAACTGACCATCTAACTCACAATCTGACTGACCATCTGACTGACCATCTCACTGACCATCTCACTGACCATCTAACTGACTATCTAACTGACCATCTCACTGACCATCTAACTGACCATCTACCTGACCATCTGACTGACCATCTGACTGATCATCTGACCGACCATCTCACTGACCATCTAACTGACCATCTCGCTGACCATCTGACTGACTATCTGACTGACCATCTGAATGGCCATCTAACTGACCATCTCACTGACCTTTTATTTTACTGAAGTATTGAAATACTGAAGTTCTCTTTCAAATAAGTCAAGTATAGAGGTACATGGTGAAAAAGTACTGAGTAACTGCTGAATGTGGCCTAATGATGTTTTTTGTAAATATTGTTGTAATCAGAAAGCCAAAAACTTATTATAAAAAAGGAAAACAAAATATATAGTTTTTTAAAAAGAATTATTATGAAATTAAGATTAAAATCTTCTTACAATCTCACAACATAAACCTTTGCATAGATAACATACAGAGGTGGGTAAAGTAAACTCTTACTCTTACTCAAGTCCGAGGTAAAGAGTATTGCTACTTCAAAAATAATATTACTCAAGTAAAAGTAAAATGTATGGGTGCTGTAAAACTACTCTCAAAAGTACAATTTAATCCAAAAGTTCCTCAAGTAAGTTTAGTGAGTAGCCCACCCATTGAGATATATATAAAGAGCCCACCTCTGCCCCTTATGCATGTATTTTAGTTATTGATGTTTGGTTGCGCAGTTGTCTGAAAGTGGCTGGAGATAATAGATTAAATGAGAACATATAGAAAACAGACCTTTACAATATTGGGTTAGATTGATGCGCTTTTATACAAACGTTATTTATCCAACAGTGCCCTCTGGTGTTGAGTCTGGTATCTGCGCCCCTAGGTTTATGAGTTGGGTTTACCTGCAAGCCCTGAGAACAAACAGCACTCTCAGGACAGCGCTTTCAGGACTGCATTCGCTAGAATTATTATGGAATATTGCATGTAATATATATAGCTCCATACTCTTATTCATTTAAGTTATAGCCTTTTTTATTTTATTTTTTATTTTTTTGTGACCAGTTTCCATTATATTACCCTGTTATGAGATCTTGAAGATGTTTTACAAAATAAAAGTGGTGTATTACTAACATCATTTTATTTAATTATATTCAATATATAAAATCACGTAATTACAATACTTGTAGCTCCTTAGTGACAACACTTGCACAGGTTTCTCGAAAACGGGCGTTTTATTCTCCTTTCTGACAGTGGTTTAGACTTTGCATTGCATCCTTATGACACTTCATGCCTTTTACACC
>JAVQKC010019992.1:0-22622 GCA_036025475.1 Philypnodon macrostomus | reverse complement strand
ATTTGACAGCCTCTAACGTGCACATACTTTGCCCGATTAGGCTCAAACCTGAAATACCTAATGACCCCCCGGCCCTGAACACATCTGACTGATATGATGGCAGTTACCTCTATAGTGCCCCAGACAAATCAAAAAAGGGATTAAGGTGCCCATTGGTAACAGTTGTAGCAGACGTACGGGGCAGACGTACGGGGCAGACGTACGGGGCAGACGTACGGGGCCGTTTTCGCCAATATACACCTTTCTGTCAGGGACAACAGCACAGGCCTAGTTGTTTATACAACTATACTCAGTGTAACTTTCTTGGTCCCATTATCCATTATTTAACCCCTTTAAAGTCATAGGTAAGGTTAAGAAACAAACGGCTCCAGGTACATTGATATCTTCATTAGTACATAATGTTCTCTATCTGAAATAACTGTTTATGTTCCCCTCTAACTATGCAGCCTTTTGCTCACGGTTTTTACAACCGTTTAGTCTTCAACCGACCTAGAAAAGGATTTTTACAAAGCTGAATAGAAGTCTAGCAGCTGTTCCTACATATACATTCATGTTTAGGTGAAGTTAAATGAACTATTCTGAGGTCCTTTGCCTTTGAGTGTGCTGTACCTATAGATCCAACTGCATAGTTGTGGGATGGTGATTTGGACAAGACCGGGAGAATGAGGGAGAGGCAGAGAAGCAGGTCATCTTTGATTTGACGCTGCCTTTTAATCAGCTTGGACACCAGCCAGCACCGCCTGACTAAACAGACCGCGTGCGTGTGTACATTCGGCTACATAAGGGCTCACTAACCAGCCAATTATTGTCCACACACAAAGACAGAGGTGGCTTCCAGACTCCCACGAACACTGTGACCTCTTGGTAACATGCTGGGCTGTAGTTTGTTATATAAGCTTATGTCTGACTTGTTTTTACTCATTCAGTCTGATCGTTGTTATGGGTGTGGAGCTGAAGTGTGCAGTGTTTGGGCCTGTAGTGAGTTGTGCAAGTGTAAGAAAAAGTGCAATCGACAGCTTGATTTTTGAATCTTGAAACAGTATGGCTGAAATATTATATTACTAGTATTTAAACATAGACATCTAACATTTGTAGATACAGAGCTCTACCTGAATTTTTATTCACATCACAAAACAAGTATATCATGTGAATTTCATTACTCAAAACATCATGGCTGAAGCCCTATTTCCAGCAAGTGTAGCGTAAACAGAATATATATATATGAATATATATATATGCTCAGCACAAAAGACTCATTAAATAGGACTGCTGCAGTTTATCATTATAATCCATTATAAAGTATTATTTAAACCAATAGTGAAATACATACCTTAAAACCCAAAATATCCAGTTTTGCACATGTATACAAGTATGCACACAGTATGTGACTTTTATGTTTTATCTACAGTAATAATCACACATTTTAAAACCAACTGCTATAAAACACCAAGCTTTTACCCAAAAACAGATTTATCTATTGTAATTTAAGTAATACATCAAGTAATCAATTCTCACCAAGATCAAAGTGCATCAAGACTAAAAAATCCAGAAGGTGTAATGATTGACATTTTCATCCAATCCATAAAAGGATGTGTTGGGAAAAACAAGCTATGGTCTTGAATCAAGACTCTTGATCAATTTGTACTTCCTCATGTCAGGTCAAGACTTGACAATATTGAATAAAAACAGATCTTTACCGTGTGGCCTAGAAAAGCCATGGCCGATTCTAATATAGAGTACCACCGTTTAAGTTTGAGCAATATGATAGAAAACCCTTTTTTCCACCAAATGCTAAAAATGCTATTTTTGAAGCATCTGAATTTCAAACTTCAAATTGATATTTTTATCATAAGAGCTTACAAGATTGATTTTTTTATATATTAAGTATATATATATATATATATATATATATATATATAGTATTATACTTCAGTACTATAAGTAAACCATCTCCATTAGTAAACGAAAAAATCAATGCCATGCAAAATTAACCACAATTATTTGCTCATAAAATCAAATGGCTTATTCGATTAGCTTATCTAGTACCAAATACCAGATGCCTCCTCCATGATGACCTAAGCATATGTATAAATTCCATCCCCAGCACAGCAGTAATCCCTATCTGTCTGTAGTATATATATTTCTTGGTGTGTATTCTTAGGCACCTCTCAGCGTGCTCCCTGTTTATCATGAAGGTAAGTGCACTGAGGGCTTCTTAACCGCCAGGATCAGGTCGCCTCAGGTCACATCTCTATACTATCCCCAGCCCTGTAGTGTAAACGCTCTGCTGCCCTCATCTGGCACTGCTCATCATAACAGGCCAATCACAAAAGCATTAGGGAGCTAACTAAGCCAAACAAGCTGTATCCATGCATTTACAGACCAGCATGTGGTTTTAAATAGGGTTTTAATCTGTGGGAGAGGGAGAGTGGATCATGACCCCTGCTGTGTCTCACATGTGACACAGGCTATTATTATTCACCATGTTCTTTAGTGGAAGTCTTCCCCATCTCCGACACATTTTTGTCACTATAAGATTTCTTTGCATAATAATTCTTGTGATGTTTTGTAACGATATGCAAAATTGATTTATGATGCATGTTTGTTTAAATTAAAGTAATGAATAGCAGAAAGATGAGGTGGTAGTAACGATGGGCGATATGGTAAAAATATAATCGGATTTTATTAACCCAAGATCACCATGATTTTATCGCAATTTTATCAGTGTCTTCATAAAAACTTAACTCGATTCAACAATCTTCCTCGATTAGCAGATCATCATAACTTCATATCACAATGCAATCAGCATACCGCACACACCTACAACCTATGCCACATCAATTTGCAAAAATATAATAATAAATAAATAATAAAATCGATCTTAAAATTGACTATCTGACCCTGTTCTATGAGCTAAAGTAGGTTGACATAAGTAAAACAATGACAGATTTTTAAACCGTCGTAAATCTTGTTTATCTACAAAAAACATTCAGACATTTTGAAGCCAACTCTTCACATCTTTAGTTTACAAACCCAGGTTAATGCTCTTTACACACGATTTGGCTCGAAGCCCTAGTGCCACATTAGCAAAATCCTATTATTAGGGCTCAGATAACTTTGCTTAGGCAATTTCCTGTCAGCCAGATGGGGGCACTGTTTCTCTAATGCAGCATTCTGGTTTTATCATCTTAGTTCGCAGATATTATGAGAGCAATGAAACTTGGTACAGTGATTCTCCACATTGTCCCCAACATAAAATATTATTATGGCCCCACCCTACAACAAACAGGAAGTCAGCCATTTTGGATTGAAATCCAAAGTCCCCCTATAGACTGAAAGAAGAATGTAGTTTTAGGGACATTATTTAAAAATTTTGCAAAAATGTTCTTCACAAACATCCAGACAAATCAAAAAAGTCAAATAGACCCTTTCCATGTTTGTCATGGTTTGGGGGCGGGGCCTCTTAATTGCTCATTAACAATATTAAAACCTTTATAAATCACACAATGTCTGATTAAGGTGCCCGTTGGTGACAGTTGTAGCAGACGTATGGGGCCATTTCGCCGTTATACACCTTGCTGTCGGGGACAACAGCGTAGGCCTAGTTGTTGTAGGATTTGGTCAAGTATCTGTTGGACATGCATTTGTAGAGGTATCCAAAAGGCAAAAATATTTATAAAATAAATGTAGTAAACTTACAACTACTAATTCTCTAAGCAGGAAATGTATTTCTGACTTGCCTCTATTGATGCCAACCTCCAGGGCCTTTTCCGTTGCTGCTCACACCCTCTGGAATTCCCTCCCCAAACACATCAGAGACTCCTCCACACTCACCACCTTCAAAACATCCCTCAAGCCCCACCTCTTCATCACTGCATTTAGACAACTGTCTACTTTTATTAATGTCTGTTTGATTCTTTTATTTCCTTTGTAGATTGTAAAGCGTCTTTGGGTATCTTGAAAAGCGCTATTCAAGTGTTATGTATTATTATTATGATTATTATTATTGTCCATCATTTTGAGCCTGTGTTCTTGTTGCAGTCATGAAGTCTATGATCCCTATTGCTCATTGCTCCTCTCTTTTTCCCTCCCCAGCTTTTATTTTTTTCCTCTGAAGTCGCCCCCACCGTGCTTCACCCAGCCAGTCTCTATTGAGATTCTCCAATGGCTCTCTATTGAAGGAGCCGCCAGCAAATGCTAAGGAGGCTGTCCCGTGATTGGCCGATGCACCGGACTGAGGCCGAGTAGAGCTAATGTCCAACAAGCAAGATAGCAACTCATCCGAGGGAGACGAGAAAGGGTAAGAGAGAGAGTATTCATGTGTGCACAACTTTGATGAAAACACCAAAGAAAAGCTCAGATGGGTGTTGGATTTTTGGAAACAAAAGCACCTGTCAATCAAAATCATGACATGTGGTAAATAAAAAAATCATCATATTATCAAAACGTTTGCATACCAAATTCAGTTCAGAGTCCTTAAGGCCACATTTTGCCTGAGTGTCCGATTTTGGACATGCAAGTCATCCCATTGTTTTAAATTTTTAATGTTTACAATTATTACTACTTTATTGCTTATCTTTTTGCATTTCTCTTCATAGTTTAAAAACAAGCCTCACACAAACTGGAGTAGTACTGCAAGGGTTTGAAATAATTCATATTTTTGTCCACTTTTTTTAAATTTGTATTCGTCCACAGAGAAATTGGTACATTTTTTACAGAGCAGCTGTGTAATTGCCATTATGAATGAATAAAGGATATGAACAGAGTAAGCTGTGGCTTGTGTCATGTGGGAGTCCTGTATTGGCATGGAAAACACACTATATAGTATAAGCAGGTTTTTTTGGACATGGGTAAAACAGTAGTCACGCTGCCATCTGCGCGCACCGTCCCCTCACTGCTTCATTAAATGTGTTCACCCTGGTCAAAAATCATTACAAAGTAAATTAAAAAGCTCCACATCTTACTCATACATTATCAGAGTGAAGTCAAGGCAGGAATTACAATTGATTTGCAAAGCCCAAGTATTGGGAAATATATAATATTTTAGACTGTGCATAATTTCCTCTTATGCAATATTTCTGGTCAGTACATTATCACAAGCAGTCAGGCAGGTTTAGAGTGTAGTGTATTGGATGCAATTATGACCCCTATCACTATGGGGCTCTGTGATTCACATGCTGGATCAGGCTTTATTCATTGAAGATAGTCAGGGAGGTACATAAATAGGATTCCACAAGGTTGTTAAATCAGAAAGTTGAAATACTAGAAATGCTATTCTAGCATTTTTTTAATTTTGGGAAATCTCAACCTTATTTAATTTTAAATGTAAAAAACAAAAAAAAACATTTTTTGTAAAAAAAGTCATTACGATTGACTCCCTGCAGAAAAACAAATAATTGAAACACATATTTTCGCTGCTTAATTGAATTTATTAATTGATCGTCTACAGAAAGTGCAAAATGAGGTGTTAGAACCCACTTCAAGTCAGTTTTAAAAACAATAGTGTAATACATTCTAAAATATTTCAGTATGGTTGTGACCTAAACTATTTCTACTGACACGAGTAATAAGTAGTAGTAGGTAGTAAGACAGGAAATAAATAAGCATATCATAACATTTCTAAAAACATTTCTACGTAACCAATTAAATGTAATTATTATGTTGTTTTTAAAAAAGTAGTGCTTTGATGTCACCTAACATAAGCAGTAACAAGCGCGCATTGATTTTGTATTACTAAAATGTAATATACAAAAGATGTGAGTTGTAAAGGTATAAAGTGTGAATGTGCACAGGGCAGTTGGAGCCACCTGAAACAGAGGACGGTCCAGGACGCTTCAATATGTGTCATCAAACAGGGATTGTGTCTGTGTGGCCCTATGCAGATGTATGTGTGTGCTTCTCGCTGTCAGGGACATGCACGTGTCCTGGTGAGCGCTGCCTCATGCCCTGAACCCTCCCCCTCTGATCTCTGAGTCACAACTAACACACAATGTATTTTGGCACTCTAAATCCAGCTTTGGGCTACAGGCAACTCCTGCACCAATTTCTCTATCTGTCAGAATTAAGTGTAATGCCAACTAGTCTCCCTATTCCGTGATTACTGGAGACACTAGAGGTTTTCAGCATTGCACTTCATCAGGCGACTAAGGATCCTCTACATCTCATTATTGAGAGCCGTATTTAAACGTTAAAATAACAAAATCCACCACCCCTGCTGCTAATGAATATAAAGTTTCAATATCTTTGTTTACCAGTTCTGATTTTGTTGTCAAAGTCAGAATGTTACAATTTGTATTTTTTAAATAAATCCATTATTATCGTGCATATTATTTTGTGCTGAAGTTTGAGGAAGTTGTGTAAAATAACAGCATGCTAGAAGACAGATAATTTGCTAAGGCAACTACAGAAGGAATTATTATACCAAAGACTACCAGGTATTTTGAAAACCAAAAGTGCATGTTTTTGATGTAGGTGAATAAACAGTTTATCAACTTATACTGAGTTGTGTTTGTTTACATAGAAATGTACAGTATTATTTCAGGACATTGAATTAAAATGTCCACTTTCATTTATGCCTAAATTGCTAACATAACCAACATTGCTCATTCCATTATATGTTGCACAAACTGGTAGAACAAACAGCCATGAAAAGGGCAAACAACTATAATTTGGGTTTTCTGAGTAAGAGTAAGAAATTATAGGAAGATGAATGTTTACCCTGATGTTAAAATGCATATCTGTACAGTCCTACAGTCCCTCCAATTAAAACTAAGCCCATTAGGTTAAGTGTTCAACCATGAACATATCCTCAATCAACCTCTCTAGCTTTATAGGCTAAATACTAAGGCTAGTCGGTGCTAACGCAAGAAGAGCTGTGTATGCATTTGCTACTGTACAATCAGGGTAATTTGATCAGCTAAAATAATCAAATAATGTGAGCAGCTTGTGTGCCTGCTACTGAGGGTCATTAATAAATGTCAGTTGATAAATGCAGGCTATTAAGATGAAGGGAGCGAGTGTGTGTATGCCTTATATTATACTGAATGTCTGGTTGTCTTCTCTCGTTTGTCTCTTTGTTCCTTAAGCAACACAGGAAAAACTATTTATTTTTTAATAATTGTAGTTTTAGCAATATTAGGTAATAATACACTTATATTGTATAGTGCCATTTACATTTTTTTAACCCAATCCAGACATGTACTGCCCAATGCTCTGAAAGGGGGTATTCATGGTAAAACACAAGGCAAATCAAATATACTTCTTTTACTTTGTATAGAACGGTAAAGGCAGAAGATTTGTTGCAGCCCCCAAAAAAGTAGGATACAGACAGAAAGATAAAAGTAAACTGGTTCCAGAACAGAAGCCAGTGTTACTAAAATAAGCTAACTTTTACCAAGGAAAGAAATTCTTAAGGATAGTGCTAAACCCAGGTTTCATGAGTCAAAAAGAAAACTGTGTTGCTTTGTGCTTTGTGGCTATTAGGTCAACATCACATTCTTGTAATGACCCACACAATTGACCCATATGACTACAGCCTGATCATCGCAGGTCATGGGAAAGCATGTCACGATAACACTTAAAGCTGCAGTACCTGGTACTTTTACTCCTTTATTTGAGCAAAAATAATTACACATTCACCCGAATTCAACTGCCACTTTAAGGCGGATAAACTCGCAATTTATCCAACTCTAACAATCTGTTCACAGCAACCAAATATAATACATTCTGTTCACGGTAACCAAATATAATACACTCTGTTCACGGTAACCAAATATGATACACTCGGTGCACTAATTTTTCTTACGGGAAAGTGACCCAAACAAAAGGAGCAATACAAACGAAAATAAAGAAATAGTTAGTCCACCCTCACAAGTTGATGCACCAAAAAGCAGGATGGACTAACTAAAAAGCTCTAAAAGGACAGCAGGTAAAAAACAAAACACAAAATTACCAAATGCATTTAATCCTTGAATTATTTTAGTCTAAAAACCTAATAAGAAAGTCAACGACACAAAGTCAATGGAGCAGCGTCAACAGTCTTTAGACGTGAGTGGTGCGGCCCTATCATTAAAAACAAGCCATAACAATACCACTTTAAGAATAACTAAAAACTATTTAAAACCATGAATACCTGCGACGTCAACTTTCCCCACGCCCAGGCAAAGCACAATCTTCCTCGAACCCCCTGCGACCGTCATATAAGACACTATACGTTAAAAATGTACTATACTATTAAAACTACCAATACAATAAAAACATTTACCTCTAATTTTTGGTCACTTCAATCAAACAATGGGATGTATGGAACCAGCAAGCACCTGGCCACCCACAGGAAACTGGCACCTGCCGGCAAATCGGCCATCTTCGGCCAGCACCACCCTGTGGTACCACCTGTTACACAAAATCAGGTACTGCAACTTTAAATTTGTCTCTGATAAAATTAAATGACAGAATGAAATGGGGTCCCAATGACTTCCATAATAATCACATCTTTTGGATACAATTAGCAATTACATAAGCTGATAACTGTGACAACCTTTTCAATCTGAGTTGAAAATTGAATTTTTGACATATTCTATGAAACATTTTTTATGAACCTGAACCTGATTTAGATTGTTGTGGGTGTGTGTGGCATGCATATGATACAAGTGTCTATAGCTTCTATACACCTCTAAATATAAAGTAAATACAATGTTGTTTATTATGACCCAATGCATTTCGACCCTGACCCTCACTCAGCCTGGGACCTCCACTTCTATAAATTAGCACGTCCCGATTGCAACAACACAACAGTTGTCAGGCTTGATCTCCAGCGGCAGCATCTTAAACCTTAGGTCAGACGTAAAGTGATCCAGCTAACCTCCATGCAGTAAGTCCAAGCAGGTGTTGGTGGATTAAATATAACGTTCCCCCATTAACACAGGCCAAGGAAAAGTCCATCTCTTTTAAGTTGTGCCGCTCAGATCTACTCACAGGAAGTATGGATTTATGTAAATGAAGCGAGATCAGGAATAGTCAGTAGTATGAATGCCAACACAGTTGCTGTATGCTGATTTTGGTGTCATTGTTTCCACCTGTCCTATTCAATAAATACGTGGGGTTTCTGTTATTATGGTGACTGTTGTGAGGCAGCTTTTCACAATTGCTGCTGTTTTACACAAAGGAGGTTATAGTTTCAGGTTTGTGTTAAATGTGTCAAATAATATTGGTATGATTTTGGGGGGTAAAAGGGTCACTAAAGTCAATATAAAAATATGTAGTTTCAAAAGATTGGCTCAATCCTGATAGAACCAGGAAGAACCCCGGACTGAAAACATATTTTAAAGAAACTGTGTTCTCTAACCTTTGTGCTATATAAAGGTAGGGATTACTCTGATATTAATATAGAGACTCTGATATGCTGAATTCAATAATAATGACTAGGGCAAGGCAGTGTAATTACCACAGCGATGCCGGGTTTGCCATAGTGGAGGGTCATTTAACAGGAATACCACGGCGTCCATGTGACACTTTATGCAAATTAGCCATATGCTTTGATTTTATGGCAATGTTATTAGAAGACATTATGTTGGAATGTCCATATACCAAGAACAGTTGAGCGGGACATTTTAAAGCCATCCAATGTGCTATTCAATTTACATTTTAGTAGTTTGAGTAGCAATAGTGTATGTATAACTATAATGTGATACCTAAGTTTCTCTTTCTATTATTAATGTGTCAGTATTAGGGCTTGCCGTCCTTTAGGATTAGTTTAGAGAAAAAAACTCTAACATACTAAAAATGTTGTCTATATTGTGTATTTTGTGGTTTACATGTTCCGTCTACCAGGAAATAGATTTTTAACTAGCTCTGTTCATTTTAATGCTAGTTGTTAACCTGTGAACTTTATGCTAATGCTTTAAGTGGAGTATTTTGTATCTGAGGAGAACAAAGGATCTTGTGTGAACCCTTATCCTTCTCATCAATGGCAAGAGAAAGCACTGGATTATTCATTACACATTCAGTGTCTCTTTTGTGCACTAGTGTTTAACCTATAAGTTGTTGTGTTTTCTTCTGAACACATGATGTGGCGTGTGCATCCTTTCAAGGCTTATCTATTGTGATTAATGCCGTTCATGTGATTGAGGCTGAAGCCATTCATACATCAGCCATTAAGAGAGAGACAGGCTTTAGCACATCATGTAGGATATTTGGGCTACAAAATATATGCGTGGACACTAACAGTGGATTGTCAAAGATATTATTTATCCATGCAAGTATAAGTTGAGTATTTTATGATAAACTGCTCCAATAAAATATTCAAGATTGAATTTTAGCCACACTGTTGTTGGAATGGATGGGCTAAGACCATTCTGGATAGTGCAAAAAGGGGTCAGATTTAGTAAATGAGAGATAAGTAGGAATGAATAACATACATTTGAATGGAAGCACACTTTAGCAATTAATTCAGAACTGAATTCCCCCTTTGTCTAGATGTACCAGACAAAAATCCAAATCCTTTGGTTGAATTAAATTATCCTTATTTGAAAAGACGCAGCCATTTAGAGCTACATGTTAATAAGATTACACGCCTCTGTTTTCCATTTTTATTGTTTTACAGCCTCTCTCACTCACAATCTGCTTATAATGTCAGTAAGTTCCGCTGAAGCCTGGGTTTTTCTCTCTGGGTTGCTAACATTGTTTTTTATTGAATTTATTTGAAATATTTGTATATATTTTGATTTATTCATTTGTATTATTATAATTATAGATATATATTATATTATAAGACACACATATACTGCAATTAAGCATGATCATGAATATACTTCATTATTTTGTATTTTATATTTGAAATTATTAATCACATACCAGTTGAAAAGTAGCTCCACGAGTTCCATTGAACAAACTTCCTGGCTTCCCATGTGGGCATTGTTGAATTTGTGCAAACGCGGGTATTCCCTTAAGAAAAGTGTGATGCACTGTGGGATACTGTTGCATTCGGCCCTTGCATGTCCACAAACCACAAGCATACACAATGCGAGCTCTGTGAATATTTTGGCAGGTGAAAATAAGAGCATTGCTACATATTGAATATATATATTTTTCTATTATTTTTTTGCCAGCAGACAACAAAAATGTGAAATTGTTGCACTGCATAACATGGTTTTTGTAAATGTCAACTGTCGGTGTGTACTGTCACTGAGCAAGTAGAGAACATTATACATTATATAATAATTAGGCCACAGCCAAGTCATTAGTGCAGAACACAGGGATAATAAAACCTACTTTTTTTCTTCCCAGTCAAAAACTTTCAACCTGCCTTATATGATTTGCAAATGACTCACTAAAACTGCAAAATCTACATTAAGTTTTTTCAACTTATAATAACTTTCCACGTACCCGTAAATGTATTCTTTTAGAAGCAGACATTCAACTAACAAAAATAATGAAATACAACAAGGAAAAGAAGCAGGATCAATGTACAGTTGGCCTATACACATCTTCATACCAAATCATTTTTTGGGCTGTACTTAAATTGCTATTTATGATTCTACCCAGAGCAAAAGGATCACATCCTATTGAACTGACAAGATTTCAAACATCTCCCCATCTTCATAGACTTCACTCAGCTGCACTAGAGAGACTGCCGCACCACTGTTATATAATCAAGGCATTAAAGCTTAAGATTGTGGAGAACCCGTGCTCTTTTAAAAAAAATTTTTTTGATGCGAGATAATAGAATTTCTTTGGAAGGCATGCCACGATTGACAAGCAACGCAAGTATTTTGAGAGGCAGTTTGTGTGGTGTGTTGTGATGAGCAGGAGCTCTACATGCTGAACCATACATATGGTTGGGGGGTGTGGCCAGAGAAGGGGGCAGGATTGTAAGGGAGGCAGGGCACTAAGCTGCTGTGAGGGAGAGAAACATTGTTGGCAAAGCTTCAGAGAACACATTCGGAAGTGCAGAGCTACTGCTGCCTCTGATTTCAACGCTTCTTCAATGTCCACAATCTTGAATTAGGCTTCTCTTTTTCATAATTTTTTAACCAGAATCGGAACTACCCTTGCAATTTAATGGCACTGCCTAAACACCACTAGATTGGCAGCACTTTTTTCTCCTTCTCTACCGACCACAGCAAAAGAATCAACATGCATATCTTACAGCCTTACTGCATCAACAGGTTGGTGTTGTCAATATGCTTTCATTCAATCTTCATTGAGGGCACAAAATGGTTCAATACTCTTCAATCCTCTGCTGCACGTGTTCCTTTGAAAAAAAATCTAATCTCTCCCAAAACCACGAAGCGCACCCTACAGCTATTCACCATCTTCTGTCACGCTGTCTTTAAACGGCAAGGCTAAATGCTGAAAAAAACTCACATGTCCCAATTTGCCAGGGTCGTTTATCACCAGTCAGACATTGTTAGTTGATAAACATATATTAGTATTTTTTCCATGTGATCAGCTGATGGTCTGGAGAATAAGCAGGAAAGTTTGCAAACAGCAGAGCTTTTGTGCAAGGTGCCCACAGCGTTGTTCAGATGAACACATGTTTATTTGTGGCCGTAGACAGGAAATGTTGGGTCTAGTTTGTGTGGTTTGTAAACATCTTTCATTTATCTTTTCATTAATTCTCCTCCAGTCTGAAGCAGGTTATACTGTGGCTAATCTATGTACTTTTTTAATAAAAATAATGTTTGTCATCACTACTTCTCCTAAAGGGCTAGTACACCAGTACATGCAAGTCTGATGAAGTTCTTTCAAACTCACTGGAACTATATTTCACTCTATTTTGATTTGATAGTAATCTTCTGTACCCTTGTTGTGAACCTCCAATTGCAGCTTCCCACCGCGCTACTGTGCGGCCATGTGCCCTGCAATAAACATTAATAAATCTGGTGAACCGTGAAGAGAGGAAACAACACAGAAAGCCACGTCAGATGATTTTCTTTTTTTCCTCCATTTTTTGTTGTTGCAAAGAGCAGAAGAGTGGAGTTGACAGCTTAAACAGTGAGACAGGGGAAGAGGAGGAGAATTGTGACAACTCATTACCTAACACCACTAATATAAGTTTGGCAAAGAAGACACAGTACATGCAAAAAGCAAAAAAAAATGTTGGAAGATTGAGAATGGTGATAAAAGATTGTATCGTATTATGAAGTTATGACCATCTGCTAATCTGGGAAGAACAGTGCATTCATTTATGCTCTGCTTTTTACCCTAATTTTTACTGTAACAATGCCAGTGTTTATTTTATTAATGTCAGTCACTCAGTCAATAAATAGTAAGTCATCAAAAATCGTGTTATAATCCAAATTGTGATATTGGCTTATATTTTCACCATATCACCCATGCCTATGATTAAGTGTGATGCAAGAACCTAGTGCTAAAAGTAAAAAAATAAAAATAAATAAATGTTTGGTAGGATAGAGGTAATCCAAATCTGCCACCAGAAGCAAAGTCAGAATGGCGAGTCTATGGTGAAGAAGCGTAAGTGCATTATTCATACTGTGTGTGTATGTGTGTAAAAGCACTGTTGCGGATGTGATTCAAACTCAAAATAGACTCAAAGCACAAGATGTGACAGCCTGTAACTTAAGCCTGTAGTGGTACAGTATGGGGCGGGCTGGGAACACTCTGGACAGTTGTCAGAAACGGTACACAATGTCCAAGTGATAAACTAGCAAATGAATGGTACCATTTCTAAAAGTGGAGCTCGCACCACAGTCTGAAATAAGCATTGGCTTGTTGCTGTTATGTGCCCAAAATAATGCTAAAAAAAGGCAGCATTATTCAGACTTAAGTGCCTTATATAATATTGACCAGACTTGGCATCTTACCATAAACTGTGGAAAATTCCAAATTTAGATATCCTTTATAGTCCTGGTTTAGACCTGGTTTAGTTCTGGTATTTCTTATCAGTAATATTGTGATTTATTGCCAACTTCGTTAAGACCTCCATCCTGTCGTCATAGGTGCATTAAATCTTGTATTGATTTTATATAGCAATGTTACAAACCTTTCATCGATTCCCTGTTACAGTTAAATAACGAGAAACAAAACTTATGGCATTACTATGACACCACCAACAAATGTGGTAAGGACAAACAAAAAATACTATTACAGATGACCATCTTGGACCAATCTTGCTTTTATCCTGTTTCTTCTTTGACTAACCAGAGAAGGGGAGAGTTCTACCAATGGAAGTATAAAAAGGCTTGAACGATGCAGCCTCAAAATAGTTCCAATTTAGCACAATTCTTTATGCATTTCTATGTCGATAGAGCGTGCAACCCATATTCAGAGTATGAAATGCTCGGTGGCATCGTGGGTTTGAATCCAGCTCATGACAGTTTGCCGAATGTTACTCCCCACTATTCTCCCCGGTTTCCTGTCGCACTACTGACCTGTCAATAAAGCAAAAAAATTTTTTTAAAATGTAAATAATTTTTTTTATTTTCCTAAAACTACTGATATACTCTCTCTCTCTCTCTCTGTGGTTCTAGGTAGCACTTACAAGTCTCCTTGACTTCTTAGTGATGACCCTAAACAGCATATCTATACAATGTGAAGGGCCCTTAACATCCTCTGCACTTGCAGTGACTCATGATGGGGATCCCATTATTGCTTTTTTCATCTGTTATAAACATTCAATTGAGAAAAAAATCTAATCCAAAACTGTCACTAGATGAATGGAAATAGCCCATCTCCATGTCCTCTGGTATCCCAGTAGTATCATACATATCACTTCTCCTACTGCCCACACTCAGGCATCTAGAAAAGCAGCCAAGTGCTTGACAAGACACCTAACACATGCGCTGGGTATGCATCCCACTTGGCTGATGGTGGCTATTTCTCATGCATTGGTTCTCATGAAGGAGAGGGAAGTATGGGCGTCCCTGCTTAGACTGCTGCCTCCGCGACCCGGCCCCGGATAAGCGGAAGAAGATGGATGGATGGATGGGTTCTCATGAATTCCTCACTGGAGATGTAACCAAATAGTCTAGTGCCTTCTCAAATCCTAAATGGGCTGCTAGAAGTGCCCTTACAGCTGCAATGTAATAGTGCATTCACACCGTCGCATATGGTGTGAACGCACCATAATATACAAGCAATGATAAATAAAGTGGTATATTTATATAATGGGTTATTGGGCTGTACTTGAATATTTCTTTGTTTTACTGCTCCATACTTTATACTTCTACTTGAGTAATATTATGTTGAACCAATGCTCTTTCTGTTTTCAAGTAGTACTGTTTTTTTTATTAATCTGGGTGTTTTTTAGTACCACATATTGGATAGAATAATTGTCGTCATTCGCACTTTTAAAGTTGCTGTATTTAGAAGAAGTTTCCATGACAACTGTCATGTGGGCCGGAACGATCCGGAATGATCCGGAACGATCCGGAATGATCCGGAACGACCCGGAACGATCCGGAACGATCCGGAACGAGGGGTCGAAGGGTCGTTCCGGATCGTTCCGGAATCTGGTGAGCCTGCTGCAGCCTGCATTCAGTGATTTAGGCAGCTGAGTGGGGTAATTCAGTAAATATCAAGATATTATGGAGCTGTTGGATAAGTTTTGAGCCCACAAAAGAGTCCTACGGCTTTCCATCTTGAAAATTATGAAAATTACAGTCTATAAAATAAGTTTACATTTTAAGGGAAGCTGAGGAATGACACAAGAAATTATTTGATTATCGAACTGATCCGGATTACAGGAATTTTTCTAATATTTTCTCTGTTTGTAAGAGACTGACAAATAGCTGCTATTCCTTTATCACATGACTGTAATTTATTAAAACAAAATTCAATGTTCTAGCTCTATAATACATTTTTGGTTTATTTTGAGACTATGGTGTAGGAAATTATATTAGAGCTGTCTGCCACACTCGAGTCAATGTTTAGACAATGGCTCTACACTTCAAAACAGGCACCTTTTACAATCTGACATTTGCTGGAGCAGTGTTAACATTTCTGTGGGCTGTTAGTTGAGTACAAAAATATTGCTTTTTCCCCATTGTTGTTCTTGCTATGTATTTAGCGAACCACGTAAATATGTGTTGTGAAAAGTGGCAGAGCTTTTAATACTCCTACTTAACAGCGAGAGAGTGGTGGGATTGATTGCAGTATTGGTAAGCTACAGCCTGTTGCTTTACTCTGGCTTCCTCCAACACACCAGAGACATGCATAAATTAATTGGTGACTGTGGTAGTATTAGGCGTTAGCGTAGGTGTTAGCCATACAGTTAATTAGCAATTGTACCCGGCCTCTCACCCAAAGCAGCTCATATAGGCTTCAGCCCCACATGACCTTTAAAGATAGACAAAAGCAGCACTGTAGCCTCTTCGACCGCCACCAGTCACACTAATGCGTAGGCCTGGCGGGTGAAGACTTGCCCAAGGACAGAGCAGCAATATTTGACTAACCACTCTTCCATGTGAGACACAGCCTCCAAGCATGTAAATGTTGATTCAGAGGGATTGCTGACACCTTGTAGCTGGAGTATCTTCAACCCTATCTCACAGTGCTTTTTCCATCCATACTACAGTTACATAACATTTCTTTAGTTGTTTTGGGTTGGAAGCATGGGAGAAGTTTCAGATGTTTTGCTCCAATTCAATCGTCATACTTCCCTTCTGACGAACAATATTATATGGGCAAGAGAAATTCAGTTCAGTTTATCCATTGATTTGTATTCATGTGTATTCATAGCGACCTCTTTTCCCTTCTCTTATTTGCTTGCAGGTGGCCAGATGTACCCAAAAGAAAGAGGAAGAACAGCCAGTGCTCCGTGAAGAGTATGTCTGGTAAGGACTCCAGCTCTTGTCTCATCACCATTTCTACCTTTTTCTGGCTTTGTTCCCACCCAAATGAACACAAGCAGGTTTCTCTTTGAATATATGAGGGATTTGGCACCCCACAGCTCCCCCAGATGATGTCCCCATGCTGTCATTACTGCGATAATCTCTGTCATTTCACATTGCGCTATTGAGGCTTTGTGGAATATGAAAATCTACTTAGGGCCATGTGAGGGAGCGGACCTTCAGAGACACAAAGCCACACAAAGAACTATTCTGAGTTTCGTTTTAATCCTTTGGTGATATATTTGGACGCAGCATGAATGGAAAATTGGAGAATACAGAAAAGGCCTTGTAAATTATAATATTGATGGAAATGTAAATTAGAAAAATGCTGAATGAATTGATTCATAGAAAAGAAGATGATTCATTTACGTTAATCACCTTTTTAAGGTGTACAAAGACGAGATAAAGAGAAAAGAGTGAGTGGAAGAGTGGTTATCACTATAGGTGAGGACCCTACATATCCTCACTGTGTTTCTGTGGGTTCTATCCAAAGAATTTTCCCACTGTATGGCCATTGTCTGTGTGTAAACCACTCAAGGCCACATAGATTCTCCAGTTTCCTCCCGCAGCCAAAAGACATCATAGGCTCTTGCGGGGAAACTGCAGATTGTCTCCATGCGTAGAGCCAATCAGGTCAGCCCGTTCTTTCCAGTGTTTTCGGTCTTGTGCCCTGTCTCTAACTGGCCATTGTCGAAGCATGTACCCCACCTACAGCCCATAGTTGCTACTATAAACGATGCAGACTGTAACCATTAAAAAATGAATAATGTCTAAATTAATACAAGTGAACTGGTTAGACTCTAAATTGCCATTGTTTTGGGTGAATATCGTCTAAGGCCCATAGTTGCTTGGATAATCTCCAGTCACAGCGATCACTATATATTACTCAAAAAATTAAGAATAAATACAAAACATTAATTTTCAAACCATTTCCAATCAAGTCCTTAGCTTGCATTCTATGTGGCCACCCAAAACCACAAGCCATACTGCATCACAGGCAGCAATAGCAAAAGTCACAAGCAGACATGATATGTACCCTCATGGTCACATGGTAAATACAATAGACCTCTTCTAATGCATTTATATATATATATATATATATTTAGGCATGAAGACCGATGAATGGTGAAGAAATGTGATTTTGATGATTTTGATCAGGCATGGCTGAGTAAGTGAGTCATGTATGTCATGACAAATTTTTACACTATTATCTGTAAGAGAAATTAAGATTAGGAAATATTCAGTAATCAAGATTAGGTCAAATTTAGAAATCGAGATCAGGCATCCGATTAAGGTCAGCTCAGGGATTATTATTTTTTACATTGGCCATTCTCTGTAAACCCTAGTAATGGTTGTGTGTGGAAATCATCAGTTTCTGAAATATATTTAGATCAACCCATCTGGCACCGGAAACTTGTAACTTCTTCTCCATTCCATAAATTCAGCAGATTTGTGTTGCAAAAAGGTGTATGTCATAATATTGGGACGTATGTAATATAGCATAATCAGTTAGAGATTTAAACATTTAGAGATTTAAACAGTGAATCCACTCTTATTTTGGGCGAGTGTAGGGTCACCTTACTGGTACCACCCACACAATGTTCAAGCAACTGTGCTGTAAAAAGACCAGTGGAAATATATAATAATTAACACCATGAGTTCAGAACAAAAAATACATCAGCTTTAAACTTTATAAATGTGGGTAGCTGTTTTATAAATTTAATATACAGTGAGTATGTTGCAACTGTGAGCGAATGATGATTGATGATATTGTCCCGAGAAAACTTATGGGGAAAATTGTTTTTAATATATACGTTTGAATATAAAACCTATTAATCATTAAACAATCAATCAAAATACATCGCCATAAGAGTTCAATGTCTTTGCAGCAATTAACTTCTAGTCCCTTTGTCTTTTCAAAGCCTGAAGTGTTGCTGTAATCTGCACTATTTTATTTCTGCTGTTGACTTTTGAGCTGTAAATTGCAATGGCTTGTCTCCTTAAGTGCTTTCATTGAACTGTGTTTGTGGATTGTAATAGCAGCCTACAAGAATCCATCATGTTCCCTTCTTGTGTGGCTACAGTAATGACAGCACTGGGACAATGAATAGAGCTGTGCGTGCATGTGTGTGTGTGTGTGTGTGTGTGTTCAAATAATAGTTTGCGTTCCAGTTGAAATTTCTTAGATGCAAGTATCAATTGGTAGGTTAGGCAATGCCCAGACAATCCAGTCAAACCTTTTCAAGATGACGGTGCCCCACGTACAGTGTTTATTGACTACCCACTACTGACAAACTATATCAGCATGCTACTGTGGGACATGTAAGCATTTGCAGTTACAAAATAAAGCTAAAATGTTCTAGCTACATATAGCTGCTAACTAAAAATGTCTTTGTTTCCGACTTCACAAATTCAATTAATTAACTCTGAGATAGCGTTTTTCTGACCTCTTCCAGCTGAAAGGCAGCATAATGACCAGATCTCATTGTCGGTTCTGTTAGCCCAGGCAACTGTTAGCATGTAGCCTTTAGTTCAGTCCATAAATAAAACCGCAAATTAACAAAAACAATACAGTAATGGTCTCTACCCAGTGACATGTAGTTAATTGGTTGTAATTAGCCAAAGCTGCATGTTTTATACACAAGCTGTAAATGGTTTTTACATTTAAAATACACAATATATATATTTATTACATTTAATTACTTCACATAACATGCACTAAATAAAACTAATGAGAAGTTATCTATTAGTTTTGTGGCCTAAAGTAAAGTAAATTCCCATTTATACTTTTCGACAAAGCACAATGAGGAAAATGAGATGGGATGCTAGCCCATTTATCTAAAAATAATTATAACACAAAATAAGGAACCAAAGCACTGCACTAATACTGTACTAAAATAAAATAAAATTACATGTTACCTACTGTATATCATCCTTTTTATACAAGTGGCACCGGTGTGACCCTCTTAAGCTGGCCTTGCATGAACTGTATGTTAAATCCTGTGTCACAGTCTCTCAGGGCCCCACATAGGAACTTCATTGAGGCCCCTGTGGTAATGCTCAGCCCTCCTCTGTCTTCCTCCCTTTGGTTCCA
Organism: Philypnodon macrostomus; assembly: GCA_036025475.1. Taxonomy (NCBI): domain Eukaryota; kingdom Metazoa; phylum Chordata; class Actinopteri; order Gobiiformes; family Eleotridae; genus Philypnodon; species Philypnodon macrostomus. The sequence continues at coordinate 2,678 of JAVQKC010019992.1, read as the reverse complement.
CCCCCCCACGACTGCCCCGGGCCTGTCCTGTCTCTCCTCTTTATCCTCCTCTTTCTCTTCTCCTATAGCTCTTAGTGTCTCTGTTACAGGGTACATCCCCAGCTACTTGGAGAAAGATGAACCATGTGTGGTGTGCGGAGACAAAGCCACTGGATACCACTACCGCTGTATCACCTGTGAAGGCTGCAAGGTATGCTTCTGATCACTAAATTCACTGTAATGTTTATTGCATTCATTGATCTTACAGTAGAGTCATGAACGATTTAAAATTCTCTTAATTGTGTCTGTTTTCCTATTCTTTCTTCCACATAGTCAGTATTCTTTTTAAAAAGCCAGTGCCTCAGTAATCTAAAAATACATGTGGTATTATTTTTTTTTTTTGCAGTACATGAAACTACGGACACAAATATTTATCATAAATACAATGTCTCTCAAATAGCTCTCAATGCAAGACTTGAGTCATGCCGGCTCCTCATTACCTAACCATTTTTGACATTCATGCAATCAACAGCCTGCCATGTGATGTGACCCATCTAATTCACTTGTTTGAAGCTAATCAAAAGACAATTAAATCCAGTTATGATTGCATATTTCTATCAACAGTTTTCAGTATACTCGTTCTGTTTTGTGCTCATGTTCAAGGTTGAGATGTTTGGTCTTTGTTCTGTGTGCTCAGGGTTTCTTTCGACGAACCATTCAGAAGAACCTGCACCCTTCCTACTCGTGTAAATACGAAGGCTGCTGCATCATCGACAAGATCACTCGAAACCAGTGCCAGCTGTGTCGCTTCAAGAAGTGCATCTCCGTAGGCATGGCCATGGACCGTGAGTCTAAACCACTTGTACATTCACACCGATAGAAAATGGTTTTCAAAGTAAAATGGATATAATATATCTTTAGAAATGTGAAGTTGAATCTTTCTCTCTCCATAGTTCACATTGTACTCTGCCTGAAATGCAACCATGATAGAATTATGAACAGTAGCCGCCCATGTCAGTTATAATGTAATATGTATATACAGTATTTGGATATTAACGCACCTAACACAAGATACAATTTTTCTCAATTTTTGGCAATTTTTTAATACTGGAAGAATCACACAATGTCTGATTAAGGTGCCCGTTGGTGCCATAGCAGTTATGGCAGACGTATGGGGGCCGATATACACCTTGCTCTCGGGGACGACGGTGTAGGCCTAGTTTGACATGAAAACTACTCCCTCAGTGTTGATCCTTCTGGTGCAGTATACTGTATCGCCAGTCTTGGACATCACAGAGACAGTCATTGCTTCTCTATTTCAGCTAATGGCTCTGCAATCTTGTCATCTGCATATAACCAATATAAAAAACACACACAATGGGCTTACCCAATATAATCTGTGCTGGAGATATTAATTCAACAGTACATCTACTGCCAAGGATTAAAAATGGTTTCCTTTCATTTTCATGAAAGCACAAATTCCAAACATCTGGACATTATTTCTACATCGCTGGTCTTAAATTATATTTCTGAAATTGTTATAAATGAGCCCAGTTGTAATAAGCACAAACTCATAAAGGCATACACAAAACCACATTAAGTACTCTCCAAGTTTAGCCTGAAGGTCTTCTCTATATACTGGCAGCTTTTCATTGTGGAACTAGAAAATTCAAAAGACAAATTCATATTAAGGAAACAATAGCCTATTACTCATATTTTTCATGGCCAAGCATTTCACAGCAACAGGTCTTTGATTGCACTTCAGCGTACGACTTGTCCTATCAGAATAGAGCTAATTATTAGAGGTTTTTTTTTACTTTAGAGACAGCATGGTTTATTGTACATGGAACAGTAAGCTTTGGGTGTGTAATACAGATAAAACCTTACTGGTCACATTATTAAGTACATCTGATCTCATGCTTCCAAATATTTAAGCAACAAATCACATGACCCAATACATTGCATATGGTATTATTATATTTATTAGATATATTTCTACAAAGGTCTGAAAAAGAGAAAATATACAACAAGTAGCATTTTTGCTGGAGAAAAGGTCTTGTTGATGAGGTCAGTGCAGAATGGCCACAGAACATAAAGTTCTCCTCTGACCTCTAGCTTCAAAAAGACATTCTTGGCCACAGAGGTGCCATTCATTGAACATTTTTGGAGATAGTTATGTGCTAAAGCCACAGTGGAGAAGTCACTTTTTTGGTTTGGATTTGAGCAAGTCAGAATTGAAGTTACTCATCAGAAAAATATGTTTCTAATAACACAGCAAACTATTTCTTTGTGTAATGTAATGAGGACTGTAACTGGTTGTATGTGGATTAGCAATCACTTCAGGGTGTCGGGTCAGGACAGCAATTGTATATGTTCAGGTGAGTTGAGATGAAGAGAGAATGTTGAGATCCAGGATTTAACTCTGAACTTGTCCTTTATTTGAGGTGGGGTGTGTGTGTGTGTGTGTGTGTGTGTGTGTGTGTGGTTATCTACAAAGAGAAATAAAACAAATACAGAATTATAAGTACCAGTCTATGAGTACTCTTCTCATTTGCAAATACAAATCAAAGTGTCCACAAGGTAATAAACATGTGACTAAAGGCTAATACCTGACTATTAATTAGTTATTAAATGTACAACATCAATACACATAAATAATCATCTCAGCTGCCATTAACGATCTAAACATAAATAACAGA
>JAVQKC010019977.1:0-16729 GCA_036025475.1 Philypnodon macrostomus | reverse complement strand
CACTGTGCCAAAATTCATGCAATTTTGTTTATGTTAAGCAGGATTTTTGGCTCAATAAAAGTGTATCATGGCATTCATTGGTTAATTATTTAATTGTCAATCATAGAAGTACCAAACTCAATCCAGTTCTGTGTCTTCATGATATGTACCAGTGTGCAAAAGTTGAAAAGATCCAGCAAAGGCTGTTTGAGTTATTGTGTTCACAATATTGGGCAGTAATTAATTCATTACTTAATTAATATTCATTGTAGAAGTACACACATTGATACAGTTCAGCCTCTTTATGATATGTACCTGTGTGCAATTAGTTTTTGAGTTATTGCGTTCACGTAGGATCTGCGGTCGGAACTTGATTCCATAATAGCGTCGTTTTGCCGATATAATAATAATGCATCTGATATAAATGCTTTTCTCAACACTTAAAGTGCTTTACAATTGAGTGGATTATTCATTCCCCCCACACTCGCTAGCACTAGATCCATTATAGATTACTACTAACAGATACATGTGTTTTTGTTTTTTTGGGTTCATGACAGCAGATGTGATTTGAATGCATCCATCCTCCTGTGTGTCATGTGCTGATCTGGTGCATAAGGTGACCAACAAATTGTTTGCGCAAAGTGAATCAGTGACAGAGAAAATCTTAATCCTCTCTGACAGCACTGCTCCGGTGTTTGGGCCTTCACAGGTGAGTCATTATGTAACAGATGGCGCTCAGAGACCACTAACACAAGGCACACATGGGTCTATCCAAACAATACAACCTCAGGCCAAACAAACATAGCTGCTCGCAGGCCAAAACCCAATTCTCGCCTTTGTCCTTGGCAGCCTGGTTAAATGAATTAAACATTTCACAAGAAAACTCTAGACCAGACTACCAAGGCCTAGCCCTTTTTGTCCTGGAGTGACCTATAGTAAATACAAACTATAAGCGTTCTATGCTATACATGCAAAAGAGAGGATTAGTAAGCAATAATAGGTTTGGCTCAATACCAGAAAACAACGAGAAGACTATTTGTAGCTATTTGTGTTTGGGTTTAGCATTTGCATTTCTGTTTATGTTGCTTTATCAAACAGTGAGGGTGTAATTCCTGCTTGTTTTATATGCTATATGTGGGACCCCATACTGTCAGAGCACACACGATCACTATCACTACACACCTTGAATAGTGAAATGCAAAAACACTAACAACTCATATTCATTTCTATGGACTTTTGGATGAAACACTCAATGCAAAAACATTTTCTCCAAATCGATCTACAGAATTTTTTAATGTTTTGTTTCAGTAATCAGATTGTTCTAATATATCCTAGAATGAGACAAACGTGAAGTGGACTGTAATACATTTTTATGGAAGAATTAGCATTAGCTCCAAATGTATTACTGTCCCCTGCTCAGATGACCAGCCATCATAATGCTTTTTCTAGATTCTTCAAAGTGTCACATTTTGTACCAATTTTTCTTTTTATTGGCACAGTTGTTGAATTGGTGTTAGTTGCCAAAAACTAGCTTAATTCATCGTTTGTGACATTTGGAGCTAATGCTAACTTTCCCATAGAAAATGCATTACAGTCCACTTCACCCTTTCCCTCCATTTCAGAATTTAGAATGTCATGTAGGGCTGAAACAATTAATGGGATTAATCGATTACTGAAATTGTCAACTAATTGAGTAATAATAATCGTTAACTGGAGTATACAGACTCTAAAACATTACATTTGCTGAGAAAAACTTTTTTTACATCCACGTAGAGCAGTAGTTAGGACAAAATCGTAATAAAAGTATACATTTTGTATTTAAGATTAAAAACCTTCTTTATTTATAAAGGTGCTCTATCCAGAAGACCTCAGGTGGGATAGTTTTAACTTCACCTGGTTTAAATTGTGTAAAAAAAATCCTATTTACACACTTTTCACTATCTGATTATTAATAGATTAATCGAAAAAAAATCAACAGATTAATCAATTAGCAAAATAATCGTTAGTTGCAGCCGTGTATTTATAGGCTGTTGTTGAGTTTATGCAATTTGATATTTACTTCATTGTCATGGGGTAGATGCTGTGGAAAGCCAGAAGTCATGGTCAAATGCAGGAGATTTACAAACTCAGTATTCATTGCAGGTCCGCTTCTTCAGGGCTCATATCCAGGTAGTGTTTGAATGAGTGACATTAAAGACGCCAGGTACAGCATCAGAGCATTAAATATATTACCTCCACATTGATTTTGAGCCATTAGTCTAATTGCATAAGAGAGGAAGACCAGCTCGGAGATGGATGGCAGTTTTTAGATTATGTTTACTGTAGATGTGCTTCATGTACAGTATTGTGAAGTGGATCTGAAGTGGAAATTAATTAGAGACAAGAACATACTTTTAAGTAATTATGATTTCAAGAATATTAGATATGATGAGATAATAAGTCTTCTAGAGAGACCTTTTTCAATACCTTTTTACTTACCACTTACTCAGGTGTGGTTTTTCCAAACTGCAAATTATAACAATTATGCAGAATTGCATGGCTGACACAGATATGCACTTACAGACAGCAACAACTTTAGAATTGGTAAAATGACTAGTCTCGATCAACCTGGTCAGTGAGAGCCACCGCTTTCTGGTCATTACAACTAAGAGTTGTTTTGTTTGAAAGTAGGTGGTCAGAGTGGCTGAAATGGGACCAAATAAAGACATGCTCAACACACTCCGATGATGCATTTATTTCTATTTTCATGGTAATAACTTCTTGAGGAGAGTAAAGCATTGAGAACGAGCTGCTAGTTGTCTATTCATTACTATGGCTGATTGCCAATAGGCTCTTTTGGACTTCTTAGCTATTGATTTTTGAGCCATTTTGTGACCACCTTAACACTAAAGGAGACTGATGTGAAACATGAAATGGTGAGAGGTACTGCTCTTGGAGTGTAAATGGACCTAAAGCTTTAACACTTCTCACAGCGGCAGACAGAGAACACAACACATGTAACAATATTTTTTAAAGTAAATTCAAATTCAAATTCAAACACTTTCATGTACAACCATTGAGAAAGAAAACAAACTATTCAGGTTTAACATCTCAGGTTGTGTGGCGAACGGGAAAGTTCTATCTTGCAATGGGTACATTAAAACAAAAGAGCTCATGTCAGCAACTTAGTTTGGTTTTGAATTTCAACTGCCAAACATTAGCAAAAATCCTACCAGCACTTTAATTTTGGTCTTATTGCCACTTTTGCCAAATATAATCACTCTGATTATCAAATAAAATGGTTTTTTTTTTAAAATGTACTTATATTGTGTTGTGGTTTTGTGGTACAATACACAGCCCTGATTTCTACTATTTCTTTGTACTTTATAGTACTTTCATATCTTTTGCACAGTATTTAGTTTTATTTTTTTCTGTCTGGCCTCCTAGTGCTCCACAGAGTATTCAAACAAACAAGAAAGGGTTTATGTAGTTTACCTGAAGGTGTTGAACCCTGTGCTGCTCTTTTATATTCACTATTAATTTCTATTTATGGTAAATCCTTTATGTATGCACCGCGCCAACACAAACAAGGTGTCTTTGTACTGCCTGTTTCTTCATTTGTAAACAAACCTATGACCCTAACGAACTCTGCTTCTTGTCTTTTGCTTCCTTTTTATGTAAAATTAAAAGTGCTTTTTATTTACTTGTTGTTCCAATTTCTGACTTGGTATAAATAGTTGATGTCAAGTATAACTAGTGTTTATTCTATTGTTTATTCAAAATTGTATCAATACAGTATATCTGCCTCATCATTCTACAAGGAATCACTCTTTCCCCAAATACACTACATTTCCCAGAAAAGCTACCAACAAGGCTTTTACCAAAATTATTTTTAACTGACTTTTGTATCCAAAGCACCATCCAGACCCATACATGTATGCCTGTGATCAACTGGTCATTGTAAATGGCCTACCTCCACCTATTGTATAGATAACTGATATTTCTGAAGATACGAAATATACAAAATCCACATGTTTTTACAGCCTAATCATGTCTTATTATTGTATTTAAACTGAAGAGAGAAATGCTTTTGAAGACACTCCAGAAGATAGTGACAGTGATTAATCAAGTTCTTAATTGCAATTGTCCTTCATGTTGTTACTTAATAAAAATTTGAATGAAAAAAAATTGCAATTGCATGGATCTAGGCTTTGAGTTCAACAGTTTTCCTTCCCGAATGCCATCCAAAGGCTGTAAAACCTAACCTATATAATCCCATTTAGTGCTTGTTGTCTTGTTTGTACGTCATCAACACACATTAGGGACTGAGCTATTTTTGAATTAATTGGCAATTCTATGTGAAGCTGCTTTGAGACTGTCTGTATATCTGTGTGTATCTCAATAGAATAGCAGTCAACTTGGATAATTCCCAATAAAAGAGGAGCTAATGTCCCCACGGCCGGCCTGTAGAGCTCTATATCCTTCACATATCCTGCTCGGCTGATCTTCACCAGCCTTTTCTCTTTAATTAGACCAGAGCTGCTTCACAAGGACTGGGCAACGCACCAAAATCTCTGCACTTCACTTAAATCTCTTCACTCAAATCAAAGTCCCTGCAATGCTTGTGTGACCCTGTCTGACCCTACAATTGACATGTAGAAAGTTTTGGGTTTAAGGGACCATATTATGTTTTATTTTTCAGGCTTTCTGATTTTTTTTTGTTTACATCTGAATTAGCATTTAATGTAAAGATATATTTATGGAGCCATTGCTTTCTCACAGCTAAAAAAAAAACTCAGATTAGGTGCATGTCCCTATAAGGCCATTTTTTTCCCTGCTTGCCACTCTCACTTTAGGGTTAGGGTTAGAAGTAGCAAGGTGCAGTAGACTGTAGAAGTGTTTTCAGCTCTTCAGAAGGTCAGCACCTCAGCATATAAACCTTCAGTGAATGAAACCACTGTGGTAACAAGGTAAAAGCTAAGTTAGCATTATGTGGCCCCTTTAAAAAGATGATACAAGGCTTTAAGGTGACAGCAGTGACTCAGATCTTCAAAGTTCCATTTTAATTCAACAGGACAAAGATGATCCCTGTGTTAATATGGTTTAGGAATAGCAGCTCTTGTGAGGATTAGGACGACGGTGCAGAAGGGAAAGAGTAATAAAGCATCAGGAATCAGAGCGGAGGAGATGAAGAAGACTATGGATGTTAAGGGAGGAAGAAGTTGGAGCACGGAGAGACAGACGGGTGAGTGATTAGAAGGAGTGCAGACCGTGCTGAGCTCTATAATCTTGAACTTCCCAAAGGTGCCTGATATTTCACTGCATCATAAGCTAGTGCCGCCGCCCAGCCAGCCACAGTATTAGGGGGCTAAGGGATTGAATCAATATGACACAGGGTTAGAAGAAGTGGTATGGCAAAAGAAGGAGGAAGCGAAAAACAGTATAGCTTTTAATAGCATATTTGTATTGGCCAGGAGTACATTTAAGACCTCTATGTGTCTCAATGTACACCAGCTCAATGACACTGATGAAAATGGGTGCGCTGCTGACTTTAAACTGCTCCAAGTGAATGAATGTCAGAGTGCATGTCTGTGTCAGTACTGTGACTAACTAAAGTCTCCAGGTTGTATCACACCTAAGGCCCATAGTTGCTGGGATAGGCTCCAGTTACCCACTAACAGGAATAAGGGGAAGAATAAATTAGTTCAGACATCTTCCAAAATAGACCAAACTGTTGTCAAAACAAATCAATTTAATTTAGCTACTAGTCCATTTATCATTCACAACACCATCTTCCTTTAAAAGAAACATCAGACAGAAAGGTCACCACTGTATGGCTAGACCTGGCATCTATGACAAAACTTAATGACCCAAAACAGGCAGCACGACAAAACTAACTTATGTTTTTGTTTTGTTGTGTATACGGCTCAACTGCTGTCATAATAACTGTCAAGAGACAAGTGAAGTGCCACATTCACATTCTTATCACAGTGTAATGACACTCAATATTAATAATAACAATACTCAATCCATAAAAGATATCAAAACATCAAAGTCTAAAAGATATCAAATCAATCAAGGATACCCCAGCACTAACGAAGCAGTCAAATTCGAACAAATGATTGACTGACAACAACAAAACTGCAGTGGTCATCATATTGAACTACTAATGTTGATAAAAGCATTTGACTTTTTGTATTAGTGCAGGGTAGTTAATGGGATCATATGATAAGTTCAGACACAAAGTTTGTTGAGAACCAGCATCCAGGGACGGCCATCTTGAATCTTACATCGCTCGTCTTTAAATCAAAAATACTCTGTGTCTTTCCCAAGCCATGATAAATGGACGAAACTGACTCTGAAAGGAAAATCTATGGTAATTCAGTATGTAAATAACTGCATGCTAAGAGGTAGTTGATTTGCTCTTGACACCCAAAGGAAAAGCCAAAAGGAAGGAAGAAGATAGTGCATAGTCTATTTTTCACATTCACCCCCATGAATATTCTTGTAGCTGTAACAGTCTGCTCTAATGCTGCCCTCACAGTGGAAAATCCACTATTGTTTCTGTGTGACTGTTCTGGTTGTAGACTTTAAGGTGCTCACCCTATATTTCACAGTGTCACACTTCACCCTGCACTCTTCACTGGGCAGCACAGACCACGCTCCAATGAATAAGTCAAAGCACCTCATCAGCAAAAGGCTCGGCTGTGGTCCTCAGGTCAACAAATTGGCTTCACATCTTTGGCCATTTGCTGTTCATCCTAAAAGGCATTTTAACCTTAAGTGTTTAATACTTTATTTGGTAGATTACAAATAGGAATGTCTTATGTAATTACAACATACTTAAATAATGACAGCCATGACAATGTTAAAACAAATATTCACAAGAAAATTGTCTTTTTGGAAATTACTTTTTTGCATTTTGCTGAATAGTGGCATTGGGCACAAATAACATAGTCTCTCTTTTGATATGCTGAGTAGTTTCTGATGTACACAAATAAGCTATCCATTTAACGGAGTACATTGTGTATCTTTGATCTCATAAAACATTAGGCATGTATATTGGATGAGAGCTGACACTGTTACCAGAATGATCCAGCGCCCAAGTCTGTTTCACTTTCTTCACTCACATACAGACAGACAATAATATGTTCTCAGCAGGCCATTGACATTTGTCCATCTTTCAGAATCAAACCTGAGCATTGCATTCAGGTTTCATCATTCTATCCATTTCCGTCAATGTGAAGAAGGGTGGAATTGAACTATAGAATTGAATTCAAAACGTTAACATTGATGTAATAAAAACCTATGTTATATTCTTAAGGCCTAGGGTTAAACTGCTGGAATTGTGTGGTAACAAAAGACCAATGAAAGTAGTCTATAATGTATGTAAATCCGGTAAAGTTTATGTTTTTGTTTAAGCGGCAAAGTCTTAATGTAATCGCCAAGTTCCCAATCAATGTTCAGTTGATTCAGTTGAATAGAGTTTATACAGCCTGCTGTTTGTTTTCAACACTGTGGTTCCTTTGTGCTTATGCCTAGCCTTTTCTGCTTGGCTGAGCATAAACAATACATACATTTAAACTACAAGCTATTCATATAACTCATCCATGGCAGCAAATCCTAATGGCATTGACAATGAATTTCATATAATGAAAAACATTTTCAGTCAGAAAGAATCTTGACTGAAATGTCGACTGGATGAGGTGGCTGCTTCAGAGGCTATAGAGATAATTAAGGTCACCAGTTTCCATTCTACAAGTCTGAAGCCACCATCCATATGCCTTAAAGTATGGCTTGTATCATAAATAACAATTACAGTGATATCCTCAGGTCGTCACACATCCTGGCCACCAGCCCAGTAAAAGTAAATGAATGCCTCTTCCTTGCAATTTTCTGCCTCTAGAACCAGCTAATGCCCCAGGTCTTAGGGGAAGTGCTTCACATGGCATTACTACATTGCCTCACCTCTATACTACCACAGCTCTCAGCACCTTGTGAATAAATCTGACCTGTATACCTGCAGAAGGGTCAAACTGGCACACTGCTCTGAAGAGATCCGGGGTTTGGAGGGACCAATGCTCTAAATCCAGCCAACGCCAGATGTAAACAGCAGCCTGGGCCCTGTGGTGCAGCTCCACCTGCTTCATTAAGAAGAAATGATAAACTGGCCTCTGTGGCGGCCTCTGCTGTCCCTCCAGCACATGTATTATGCATGGTGTGTGCTGCTGGGAGTGGGAAAGCTGCCACTCCACCGTCCATGACAGTCATGCTGCAAACACCCTCCTGGTTACTCAACGCTGCTTGGCAAAGGCACACGGAGAAGTCCAACATATTTGTAAGGTCTGTAAGAGGAAGCAGCAATGTGTATGATACATGTTGTCACCAACAGACAACTGACAAGGGCATATGTGCATGTCTCACAACACAACAACAACACAACAAGCGGCATCATTTCTCACTCCCAGGGTTCATTTCGAATTTAGATTTAGTCATTTTAGAAAATGTTTTAGTCAAGATTTAGTGAACTAATTCTTGCTAGTTTTAGTGAACTAATTCTTGCTAGTTTTAGTCTAGTTTTAGTCAACTAAATGTCATACAATACAGATTTAGTCAAGTCCTGTGACAACCTTCACCGTCGATTTAGTCAAGCAAAATATTATTTTGATGTTTTTTGTAAATTCCAGGTTTGAAGTTATCTGTCATCAGTATATACATATACCCTAGTTATGATTTACCCTTAAACAGCACACAAACATTTAGGTGCATTACTCAAGCACACAGTATCTTTATACACACGTGCACTGTGCAGCCTCTCCAGGCATCAACAGCGTCCTGGGACAAATACAGCCGCTTTGCTAACATGTATTACATCTTGCTGTATATCATAGTGTACAGTTGGAAATGTTTGTGTTTGGCTCACATTTTGCTCTTTGAACTCATGCGTAACACAGACGAAACAAGAGGAGGAGGGTCACGAAACAACTATTGTCTAAAAACAGAACAAATTGAAACTTTGCTCACTGCGGGATGAAGGACGAAGAGTAGGGCAGTAGTAGGGCAGTCTGAGGTGAAGCCGCATAGCACTGGTCAATACTGAAGCACATGACAGAACGTGGATGGCGCTGAAGAAGAGTCCCTATGTTCTGACCCAATTAAACCCCCGGGTAAAAAGTATAAACCACTCGTCCCGTATATTCATTTTCATTGAATTTTAATTCGTTCACAAAAATGTCCCCAAAAATATTACGTGGATAAAATTAATTATTAAAAAGTTAGTGGTTCAATTTAACCTAACTGACACCCTGATACAACACTATGGTATATTGATTTACAATATATGGTACATTAGGCAAAGTGACACACAAACAACCAAAATAAAAAAGTCTATTTTAGAATATTAGTTGATATTAGGACTGGATTGATTAAAGCCAGTATTTGAATGACAGCATATTCACTTTACATGGATTACATAGAAGGCATATACAGTAAGCGTTACCTTAGAGAAAAAATACTTTGGGACTTTATGTTCCTGCACATTGTGTGAAATAAAATGGCAGGAGGAAACAGACAGTGTCTTTCAACGGAGCTTGATTAAAGAAAGTCTACATCTAGATGTTTGTGCAGTATGTGCTGACTGTAAATTACCAGGAAGTAACATTGAAAGAGCATTAGCAAATGCAGCTTAAAGTACCCTGAACATGGAAAATCAAAAGTATTTTAAAACTTGTTACACCACTTTACACTGACCTACCTTAATATAAGAGATAAGAAATTCCAAAACCAGAATCAATTACTGCCCTATGAGAAGTGTACATGGGGACAAAAAGCTGCAGACTTAATGTAATTCAAGCCCTATACTAGATTTATAAGGCTAATAAATTAGAAGAAGTACAACACCTTAGTTCACTCTTACTTGGCCCGGACTCAGGATATCATAATCACAGCGGACTGGGGAAAGAAGGCCCAGGGAAATAGAAGTCGCACGTGGGCTTTAAAGTGAAGTCTTAATCCAGCTATTAAATTTTGAAGTCTGCACTCAGGTGAGCATAAAAGCTAATTACCCCAGGAACTCATTACGACTGTTGCTTCCAGTGTAGCTTAACACCACAGAAAGTCAAAATGGACTAACTTGTGGGTTCAGCTGTGAGTAAATGTACTGTGCTGGACACAGTTATACAGCAGTAATGTCCAACAGAGCTCCTCTGGCAGTGGACAGTGGTACCCAGCGCACTGCAGCGATGGAGAGATACATAAACTACAGCACAAACGAAAGAAATAAAAGTAATTCTGAACGGTAAGAAACATCACAGCCAGATAGGTCATTGGAGCCACTCTGACCAACTTCACTGTGGCCTGACCTTCAAGAGTTGGCAAAAACAATATTGAATTTTCCAGGTTTATCAGATAACTATCGCATTGGGAGAAATATGACTTATTCTTTGCAAATATATGCGTAATTATCCAACCAATAATGAATGAATGTGGTATTGTTAACGCTATTAGTCAAGCTTGTACAATTATCCAGAGAATATGAAGGGCCAGGGATCTCCTTCATAAAACCTGGCAGAATACTGAAAGCACTTTGATAATGTTAGGTCCCACTAGGTTTGTGGCCACTTGACCACACAATAATAAGCAGAATAAATATGAATACATGAATCTTGCAGGCAAATAAACCGAACAAACATTTTACTGCATCCCATAAACATTGTATTTGTAAATCAACCAGCTAATCTTTGAACTATACATTGTCACAAGCACTTTATTAATTATTTGTAGCCTCATGAGTGTTGTTTAACAGGCCCCTAGCAAGTTTGTAGTCTTTATACTGGATAAGAAAACATCCAAGCGAAAAGGCGCATTTATCCATACACATTGATTTGGTCTGACACAATATCTCACTGCACAAAAGAAAACTATAAAAAAAACATATATATATATAAATTTGAGTGTAGCAAAGCTGGCATTGTGGAGCCATCAAAGAAAATCCACAGTTTATCTTTACAGGCAAAAAGACTAGTAAAACATGAAGGAGCTTGTCACAGACAGAGCAGGTCAGTGTGAGGAATAATGTCAAGATCCCAATGGCAGGCATTATTCAGACGATCCCTTTATACTTTACACTAAACCAAAACAGCACATCAAGCTGCAATTGAACTTCTTTCAACATGTAACATGAAGGCCGCCACAATGAGCCAGCTTTAGCCGTGACGGAGGAAGAGGAGAACAGGAGCTTTGTGTTAGTAGGGGAAAGGCTCCTGCTGTTTACACAAACCCCTGTGAGTCTCAGGGCCAAAACGCAGCCACTCTGTCCTGCATCAAAGATCACCAGTCAAAGATTCTTGTTATACTTCACGGACAGACGCCACAGGAGACTACATGAGCGGAGGAAGAGTGTACATGAAAGAGAAGCCGAGAGAGCTGAGGAGGCAGGAAAAGAGTGAATGTGATGAAGATTCAGCAGCGTAAAGTTGAAATGATAATATCAAAATCTGCATTACACAGAAATAATTGATAAATATTACTATGATAAGCATCTGGATAGTAGATTATTTTAGAATTGTATTTGTCTTTCTAAGGTTATCATGAAGCTAATATCTACTCGTAGAATAACTCCTCCTGCAAGCCTTGTCGTCTACATTGAAAACACTCAGTCACTCCTGTCATTTAGCTGTTTTATTTCAGCCACAGCCCCATCAATCCCTAAGCAGCAGAACTATCTCACTCTCCCCCATCACCACCATCTCCTTCTCCTCCATTGCCATAGACTCTAGTCCGTCACCACCTCAAGCACCACTGCACACACCATCATCTTATTCAGCATCAAAACCATCTGATCAAATATGCTCAAACATTTACCCAAAGTCACAACTCCCATATTATCTTTGACAGACATTAGGCTTCCAGTGAAACATTATGACCTCAGGAAATCAAAACCACTTGCTTCAAAGATATATAACTGTCAAATTTGCTGGTGCAGGTTTTTATATATAAAGTAGCGAATTGACTACATATTTTTGGATAGGTGTTAAAGATATGATAAGAAGAGAGGCTTATAAAGTGTGCTTCCTCTCAAAGTCAGAAAAGGGAAGTAAGCGAGTAGATACTGCATAATATAACACTTTCAGATACGTACAGTACTTTATCATACAGTGGCTCTATGAATCAAAACTCTTTTCTGTTGATTCTGATGCATCTTAATCGTACAAACACACCTGGATAAAATGGTTAATTGTCCAACAAGCAAAAAAGTAACAGTTTGATTAATCTTATGCATGCAGTATATAGTATAAGTAAGTGGTGTTTTCTTCCTTTTCTGACCATATTATTGACACGTTGACTTTACAACAGAGTGAAATGTCTCCACTCACACCTCTCCCTGTGACACGTGAGAAATTGTACAATTGATATTTCTGACAGAAACTCAATTAAACCCCTTGCGCCCACACAGCTGTACAAATGTACTCTACGCTGCACGAGACAAAACTGAGTATACAGTTTGCTATCAATATGTTCTTATCTGGCCACACGGCAATGCTCTAAATGCCAATAAAAGTGTTCATGTGGATTCTAAGGGGCCAGACTATAGCAATAAGTTATTGACTTGATCCATATTACATTATAGTCAGTAGAAAGTCTGAATAAGTGAGAAATAAACACAGTTACAAATATAGAAATATAGACAATATAGAATAACAAAAGTGTGATAAGAGACTGAAAAATCTTTGTGTGCATTAAAATCAGCATTAAATTACAGCCATGACGGGTGAATAATAAGTGAAAGTTGATGAATGGATAAACGTATTGGATTTCTTCATCATTACTATATTGTTGAACACTATGGAGTACAAACACTGCAGAAATATATGCATTTTTACAGTGAGGATTTTCAGGTATTACATGTCTATCTAAAAATGCTATAAAACAAGAAGATAGGAGTTCAACAAAGCAGAACAAAAGAATAACAGCAAATAATGCTAATGTTAGACCAAGACCCACACATGATAACATAAGGAAATAAAATGCTAAAAATGAGTAATTACTGACTTCCAATGCCCCACTGTGCAGCACTATTTCTGGGACCCCAATCTCATAATCCCCTCCATGCCAACAAAGCATTTTCAAACTCATTTCCTGAGAGCATCGCGTCAGCCATAAAACCACAAATGGAGCAGTAAATAGCCTAATAATGCACAACAGTTTCTTTTTATGGCCGCCCACGCTTCTTTACTGTAGTGGACACACAGCCTGACTTGACTTTGCTTCTGGGATATCTTTTATCAGTGCATAGAGCAGCTGCTGATTCAAATGCAGGTGGGTGCATATGTGAACTTTAGTGAACAAGTGGTAATAGTAAACTTTTCATAACATATGAGTTCTGTAAGTAAACTACAAGAATTCGATTTTTTTAACTTGAAAATATATGAAAGGCTTGTCTAATACATACATCTTTTTTAGTTGGTGAAGACTCAATGTGACATATATCTTCCAAAAAATTATTTCTAAAACCAATGGAAATTTGGGGAACAGTAACAATTCCCATTGTAATAAGAATAGCATTTTTGTCCAGAATGCAGAATACATCATGATAGTGATTGCTCACTGGGTGTGTGTCTCCCTCGAGGACGGGTCTTGGTTTTTAACATTCATCATTTCTAACCTTAAAAAATATTTTTAGGCCAATTAAAGGCTTTCCACCAGATACCAGTGCCAGGTTTTGGTGATTTGGCTGGTATAAGTAGCTGATAGCCATACCACTTATCTGAACAAATAAAGAAGATATACTGAACATAAGTAGTCCATTAAGAAAAGTCAATTGTTGTTTATTTTGTGAAATATAATATATACATTCTACCTGTATACAGTTTGAGACGATGTGAAAATAATTATATGTAGGGATGAAGGAGCAGCCTTTTGCCACACACTGCTATAAAGTCATTAAACACCTGGATGATTTTGGTCTATGTTTAAATATGTTTTAAACTGGTTCATTTGTATTTGTTGAGCTAGCACACATAAAACTACATTAGCATTTTAAACCCTGACTACAGCCTGTGTTGTTGTGACATATTAACAATGGCATGGGTTTGATTAATTGTTGTCAGACTTTATTGAAGAATGCAGACCTACTCGATATATATTCATGATCTGGTCACTATAAACTGAATGCCTAATGTGTATATTGATTGTTAAGATTTTTTAAAATGCTGACTGTACTCATGGCACTGTAATGGGCAGTTGAACACAAACGTCCAGAGTGGCCTCATCTGCTCCAACTCTTCAACATTCAACAGTGCACGCTTATACATCACAGAAGCACTGATCGATTAGACCCACTTACACTCAAGGCCCTCATATAATATTAATTATTCTATTGCTTTAGTCATCTTCAATATTGCCTTCTTTAAAGTTGGAAAGAGTTTCGCAAAAAGACCATTATGTCATCTGTATTTTTGGAAACAAATTTGGTTTTAACATTTGTTCAGATGTTATTAGCACTTTAGCTGGTTACTCCGGGTTTCATTATTGTTAGACAGGTATGAATTAATGTGAATTAAATATAGAGACTGGGCCCGCTCTTGGTCATTTAAGTAGAATTTCAACTTAAATTACCAGATTACACTATGCCTAAAAGCAGACACATAACCAAACGCAAAATGATTAAGAAAGATCCACTAAGAAGACTAAGAAGAGATTTGAACAAAATATGCGTAATACACTTACTACTTAATTGTTTGTTATCTATGCAAACATGTCTCTTGAGAGAAGCTAATTAAAATGTTTTGATGTAAAATAAAAGTCTTAAAGGGTTTAATTCTTCTCCCGTTGAGCTGTGAGTCAGCTAATTGCTTCGTTCTACCTATGCAGCCTGTCTCCTCGGCTTTAAGAACTTGCCAAATATCAAAGACCATGCGACTACAAAGGCCTACATCTGAGCAGAGTCACGCTGTTACACTTTTTCAGCTTGATTTTGTAAGACCAGAGGCTCGGGCGACAGGGTTCACGTTATAGGATTTCAAAGACTCAAAGAAGCTATACGAAAAAACAATTAGGTTCCCCACACCTGCAGTGAAGAGTACTAACATGCTGGCAAATGTAAAATATTATTGGCTTGCAAGAATCAAATCTGTATTCTGAACGTGTCTCTCAAATTTATTTCTGTTTTCTATCACAAGAGCTTTTTGTTGCAGTACCATGAGTCAAGATGTGCTAAAAGTGTTTCTTTAAAGAGTTACTTAAATATAACAATGGTGCTCAACAAGCGTGAGTTACATAAACAGTCTAAATACAAAACAGGCATTTTAGAAAGTCCTTGATCATGAGCCAGGAATGATGAGAAGTTATTCCTGTAGCACTCTTTGCCCAAGTTGGCACCAAACACACTGAATGACTACAGAGACAGAAGGAGAAGTATAAACATAAAATAACATTTACATGCAATGTAAACAATCAAGTCATTCTATAGTACCTGATGGGGATTTGAACATATCACTAGACAACAATTATTCATTACATCTGACTTTCTGACTAGACAATTACAACCACGATTAAAATTGAATATGCTTAGGAAAAACAACTAGAGCAGTGAATTTAATGTGAATGTGTAGAAACATCAAACACCCTATAATACAGATTCATTTCAATTCAGACAGTCACATTCAGATCAGGAAAATGACGACATATGTAAAGGGTAATAATCTGGAATCATAGACCAGGTTGCCATCTGTAAGTAACATCCATAACTGAAAAACAGAAACATATCTCAAATCTATGGACTTTTAATATTGCTGAAACCAAACTATAATCTTGACATCTTTATGAAAGAGTTTTTACACAGTCATTATTGCTATAACTGGGTCTGATGCAGTTGTCCTGTTTCACACTAAATCTGCCACCTAATCTATAGAGTAGTCCTTGATACCAGGCCAAACTCTTTCCAGCCACTGACAATAGTGTATTTCTTTTTCTCTCACACACACATTTGGTGGTCAGTCAGACTGAATATGTTTAATCATTTATGGGGCTCTAGCACAGCTAATGCAAACTGCACACTGATGCCCACTTAATAATTAAAGCCTGTATTGATTGTGGCATTACAATGCTTGTGTTGAGGGACATTAGTCAGTGCCTCTGACGATAATGACACTGCTGATTCAGATAGGCTTAAATTCAGCAGGTCAACTCTGAGACTGGGAGCAGCAAACTACTTGAAAAGGGGCGGTGTGGTACTTTGAGAGGCTGGTGCAAGGGCAATAAGTTTGAGGTTTTTTAATATAATAGTGTTTCTATAATACATCTACGGTACGGGCTACAGTTGGCTTTGTTTGGTATTTTGTGCTTGAACATACATGACACAAAAATAGTTGATGCTTAATTTCCAATGTAATGTAATATCTTTTTTATGTATGTATTATGTCACATCAAAATGCTACCTTAAGCAGTCTGAAATTAAGCTATTAGAATTCCAATGAACAACCTATGATTAAGGATAGTATTGAGATAAATAACTGTATGGATATCAAAAAAGATCAATTAAAAATTAAAGCCGCAAGCGGCGTCGAACGGCCCTCGCTCTCTGTGACCCACTGCCAACCTCCGTCACGCTTGAAAGTGACCCCCGCATGGGCTTCACCCATTGACTTTGTCCATTCTGAGTTATTGTAATTATGCTGGTTTCCTATCACATACCTATATGGTACATTCGTGGTCTATAGCACAAGTGTGATCGTGCGTGAGTGCTTGGCCCTGTTTCAGTGCGCTGAAAGGT
>JAVQKC010019948.1:0-29397 GCA_036025475.1 Philypnodon macrostomus | reverse complement strand
GTTACTAATGTGTACATTAAACAAACATACAATGTGAGGTACATTCACTAATGTTCCCTAACCAGGCTCTGACATCACCTACATGTAGCAGAGTGGTTGTCATTTGTCAAAACCATCTTCATTTGCAGTATTTTGTGGCTAATTCTAATTTCTTGTCATGTCTTGCCTCCAGTTGCCTACATTCCTGAATTTAGAACTTTATGTTTACAAACTGTGAAAGGGTCTATACCAAGTAACTATGCAACCCTACTGTAACCCAACCCTACTGCTTCAGACGGTAGGAAAATCACCACAAAACCCGTATTGCTGGGTTGCAGGTTCTAAAATGTGATTATCTCATACACACAGATGGGGGGAGGGGCCAGAATCCTCCATAAAAATCATCATTTTTATTAGCAACCACACACAATCTGCAGATTAACAACAGATATTTCCCTGCCCCCCATCTCCCATTTAAATGTATAGGGCTATAGAATGTCATGATGTCACCTGCGACCCAGCAATAAATCAGCTGTCAAGACACGTCACTGTAACATCACGTGACCGCTTCTGAGGAAGACTACAGTAGGAGTCGACACATGTCAAGGCATAACACTAAAACACTGGTCTGTAAAGAGGTTTCATGGTTATATTAATGGGAGACCAAATTAACGTTTTTGGATTATCTAACCATAGCAGTAATAACTAGAGTATTCAATATTATATTACTGTGCTATGTCGTCACAATTACTTAAATAACCATAATTACTACATTATTACTTATTATGTATTATGAAACTGCTTTTGTTCTTTTTTGGACTAAAGTGCTACCATACTCCCAAACGACAATACAATAATGACTCCAATACCTCTCATCTTTCTGTAGTACCAATAAATAGTTAAAGCTTATATACCTAAATGTATTGGCTGATGTTTTGTGGAATAGTCCAGGTTTAAATGTGCTGCTCTGGCTCTGAGAGATCCAGTGTGATTAACCCTGTTTGATTGATCGGTCTCATTTGGTTAATGGTTCTGCTCAGTGCGGTATCAGTCTCTGTGGCTCCACCAGACGATCGTTCTGTGAAGAATAAAATGTGTCCAACTCGGCGTCCTGCCCCTGGTCAATCTGAAATACATACAATACATTCTCTCTGTATTGTAGTTCATTTACTGCACATACCCCTTACAGCTGACTATACCAGCATTAAGTAGCTGAACTTACACCGTTTAGTAAGTCAATGGAGAAAATCGCCTCAAGACGCTCAGAGCAGCAGCTTTGTGGAAATAAACTCTATGGAACGATCACAACATGGTAAAAAATGTTCATAGCAATTAGCTGGATTTTACATCTGAGTTTAAACCCACCCCGCTGTAGAGCTGTTAGGGATCATCCTTTGAGACTGTTGTTCAGAGTGAATTATAGATTGCCTTACTTGTATTACATAAAGTGTGTTTGGTTGCTCAGTAGATTCAGATCAAATATTGAGTTTGCATTTGCTTAGTGTGAGAAAAAAATGAAAATTCTTGTAAAATTCAGTTTGGTTTCTGTGTCGCTATTGAAGTGGAAACGACAGTTACATCGGATACTTGAAAGCAGGAGATAGGAGTCGACTAGGAAACGCTGAAGTTGGTTCCCAGATAAAGCTTCACATTGGGGGTAATTAAAACGTTATGGACATATAATTACGAACACCTACATACAGTTCAGTCACTCAGGCAGTGTGTGTAGTCTCTAGATGTGTTGATGCATACGTCCTCTAATTACAATTTCGAAGGACTGGAGCATTTATAGGTAAGCCTTAGCAGTGATATGTTTAACTTCACTCATTATCTTGTCTAGCCTTGTTCCTTGATGGCATACAACATATCATTCAGCACTCCACTTTCTCAGCATCTAAACAACAAGGTTCTTTCTGCTGCTCAACGGATCAATGTGTATTATACCAATCAGTGCCACTGCTGTCAACAGCTCACAAATGTAGTGGAGGTTAAGTGCTATAGTTGTCCAACCACATGTCATCGTTGATCAGTTAAAGGTCCACGCTGAAGGAGCTTGCTGTGTCTTAAGTGTACTGAGAGTTTGTGCATTCATCAGGCTGACATCAACCGAGCAGGCCTTTTCACTTACAACTACAATGTCATGCAATGTGTTTATAAATGACCGAAATCATTAGGCAACCATTAGTACATTTTGTATTCAACACATTAATAGTCATTTTAATCAGTAGTATGTTGTATAGTTGTATTTATTTTCGTATCGATGTACTTTATTGTTAGACTATTTGTCTTATTTGGTTTTATTGATTGAACTGTGTTCATTATGGTCTATTTATGTAGATACAAATACTTCCACTGCTACCATTTACTGTTCAATATATAAAAAGATACAGTATTTTTAGATATCGCCTTTTTGTTCACTAACTGACTGGGACCTTCTCAGTAGTGATGTTGCCCAGTTCAATATTACTTTCAATATTATTTTAATTAATAGATTATCAATGAATCAGTGACTGTATTTGCTGAATTGAATCTACTTTGTCTAAAAATATATAATGCTGCCTGTGAAAAGTGTATAAACATGGTATTATCATTCTGTAGGATCAATGTATGAGTCTAGTCAATAATATCGAAAGTGTATTGGGTGGTTTCTTTTCCAGTCAGAATTGGATGACTATTATAATTGTCAGGAAATTATTTAAGATTCTTTACCATTGGATCGATTTGCAACATAGTCCTACGTGGTGGTCCCAAGCCCAGATAAATGCAACAAGATGGGCCTAATAGAAACAGTGGTGATACCCGAAAGTTACCACAAAAATATAAATGAAAGTGAAGCTGCTAATAACTTTTAGAAAACAGAACACAGCTACTAACCTATCCAAATGCTCTATATTTATTCAAACCTTTATTGTTATGTTATCTGGCACTGTAAAAAGTAGCTATATACAGTAAGTGCATGATGATGTGTTCACGTGTGCATTGGTCATTTAGCATGGCTGTATATACTTAAAAATACAAAGCAGGATCATTGACAATACGACACACATTATTCTCTTTCATGAATATTTTAAAAGAACATCATCCTCGGCACATGGAGGATTAATAAATAATTGATTATACCTCTCCGGTGGGATTTATTAAGTGTTTCTCCTGCATGTAATTACAGCACCGTACATTTTATGTGCCCATATGGTTCTATGGGCCATGCATAATCACAGGCTGTAAGTCTGTAAGTGTCTGAGATGTTGTCAACAAGAGAAGCACTTTGTTCTTAACCTCTGTGTACTTTAAGTTTGTCTAACTGCCTGTGTCAGCATCCTCAGTGGAACATTGTGGTAGATAATGCAATTACGTACAAGGTTTTCAGATTAGGGAAGAGGAAGTCAGATTTTAAATGTATTATATGTATGGGGCTGTGTTGAGTGTGCAGGCAGATGTGAGACTTGCCCAGTGCAGATTATGTTGCCCGTGGAAATGTGCCAAGTAGATCCAGGGGTCACTGCTGTCTTAGTCCCAAACTCAAACCTATTAGGTCGTCTGCTGCTTGACCTAGTTATTTTGCTTCCTTTATATGATGCTATGTTTACTGCTTAGATCAGCTGCTTTATTTACAAAGATTGGTGTGTGACATTTTAGAACAACTCACTATTGAGCATACGATAAGCATTAGTTAAGTAATGTAAATGTCAGATCTCTTTTATAAAGCACATTTAAGAACAACCTAGACTATTGGGTCATTAGTAACCACCATTTTAAGGACAGATTCAGTTCACGTTCAGTTCAAGAATCACAGACCATCCAGAACATGTCTGTAGAGCTTAACCCTACAAAGTAATCAGGTTTTGTACATATATTTAGTTTTTTGCGGAGGATGTTATATTTATAAAATCATTAAATCATTATCAAACATTACAATTGTGTTTTCAATTTGACTGCGATTAATTGTGCAGACCTATTATTTACTTAATAATAAACAGCTTTGAGTCATGAAAATCAATGTACATTTGTTCTTACTTATTCAATGACTTCTACCAATCTAAAATTGATCATTGTTATGGAGCTACAGTGAAGGGCCGATGCTTTATTGGCCAAGCTATAATGACTTTAGAGTTTTGTTTCTAGAAGACACATTTGGCTGTATTTCTCAATGATACAGAATTATTTAAAACATTCCAGGATCCAGATAGTCTCACAGAACAGATTGTCTTCCCCAAACCATTAAACAAACTCTGGCTATAACATAATCTTGGTAAACTAAACATAATCTTGGTAAACTAAACATAATCTTGGTAGAATAATTGGTCAAAATATGTGTTTATGATTAGTGTAGATTTTCTGTTCCCAATCTCATCTGTTCAATGATTAGTGATATGTGAAATGGAAACTTCACATATAAAGTTAAATTACAACTTTCAATTTTTAAGTGCAGCTCTGAGATTTCAAGAGCTGCTTCTCCGGTTTTACACAGCTGTATGTCCCTGAAAGTCTGCTCCATATTTCAGATTTATTCATTTTGTGGGATAAACAGAAGTCAACAAACAATAACACTTTAAAATTCTAGCACAGTTTAGAGACTTGCATTCACAAAAACATCCTGACTCCATGCTCAAGATGTATGCAAGCCACAAAACTTCTCAAATTTCCCCAGTCTACATACATAAAATGTGCCATAGTGTATTAGCAATGAATGTTTTACTGCACAGCATTTTCACCTATTAAGCAGTTGTAGTTGTTTTTGTATAGTCGAGCAAATGCCCCTATCCCAGCTGTTGCAAACATTTGCATATAATTAGTTAGCAACTGGTTGTCCCAGTATCACAAAAGCCAGATGTTCATTTTGGCTCCGCTTACAACCTTCTCTGGCCCATCACATCATTTTCATCGTCAGTCAGTGTAAATATGTCAGGCCACAAAAGTATAACTATGGTAAAAGTATTGTAGTGTCAATGCTAGGCACAAGACAATGCACTGACAGACAGCTGCAGTATTCATCTGCTGAATATTATGGAAAATATAACTCAATTAAGATGAGACGGAGACAAAATTGTGCAGCAAGGTCACAAAACTACTAATCTGTATAACTTTTTCTCTGCTATTATCATAATTAACAAATAAATCATGCATAAAGATATATTTGGGGTTAACAGAAGACAGCAAAAAATAATTTTGGCAATAACTATTTACAGTCATCGTGGTCACAACATAATACACATATACACATGCATACGTCATACTTCATTTGAAGACCCAAAGACTGACAGAAAATCCAGCTACCAAAGCAAATGACTAACAATGTAATGGTTTGGGCTTATCGTGGCTATTTGGATACAATTATATGTTTAAGATAATGATGGGCTTCACAATGTGATGCTTATAGCGGAAACCCCAAGCTCTGAAAACCACAACATTATTATGAAATGACATGGAGCTGCCTCGTGGCTTTAGACGTTATTCAAACCAATGTAAGGCCAGCAACTATTTGTCTCAGTAATGACCTTCTTTTTCTCCTACATGGACTCCTGATCCCCTTGAGGCTACAACTGTATGATGCATTGTGATGTTTGACTGAGAGTAGGGCTTAAAGCTATATTGTATGAGATAATGAAGTAGGCCTCGCTTCCTCTTCCAGGCTTACAGACCTCATGATTTAAAAATAGTATATTCAATGTATGTGTGCTATACATCAACCATTACCCCCAATGCTTTCTACAACCTTCTATAGCTTTTGAAGTATTATAATATGTATATAACAAAATTATCACTGTCGCAAAAATCTGGATATAACACAATAATGCCATTGGTTTTAATCAGGCATCGATTAACACATGGATAAAACTTTGAAAATGTCTTAACTAAATATATTTGTATAAAATCCAATTTTAGTCATGATTATGTTCATTTATTCCTACTTTTCAACATACAGCTTTCCAGGAGACACTGACTTCATGTTAAGATTGAAATGGTACAAACTGCTCTAGTCTGCCATTGTCAGCCTTATCTGTTTGCTACACTGTTCCTGGTTTCAATCAAAAGGAAGGTCGTCGCCACAAATTTTGTCATTCAATTTAAAGATTGGTGCCGTAATCAGGAGGAGAATAATGCAGGCTGATAAATGGCTCTCGTGTTTGATGTTGTGCTTGAAGCCGCAATCACTTTAAAGAGTCTTTATACACTTGAGCACATGGACGTCAACATAGACCATTGTGTATATTAATTATGATTATACATCTGTTTTTTGCAATTAAACAGTCCTCATTATTAACTGCATTAATTGACCTCGTATTCATCATGTCCCCTTGATGCCAAACAATAGTCTTCTGCCATTTACTTTGAGCATATATAAATATTATATACATACAGTTAGAACTCATTTCTCCTGTGTCATGACTGTTTGACTTCCAGGTGATACATTTTGGTGTTTTTGGGGAACCACTGGTAGGGGACAATATTTGTTTTGTATAATTGCAAAAAAGTGTTACTCTTTATCTATAAATACAACCTCGATTATCAAGGAGTCAGTTTTATACAAGAGGATCCATTGTTGGGTGTTTTTGTCTTGATGTCTTTACGATTGCAAGCGAAACCAAATAATTTACCAGGAATCTTATTGAAGTTATGAGCAAAGTCTGACATTTTTGGAGAATATTTAATATCCGCAAAGAGAAATCGTAACCAAGTGTCTGACATGGATAAAACAAAATGTCGATAAAGGAGGACTAGGCCTAAATCTGAACAGCTGAGACAAAGAGCTAGATTACAGAGCTTTTCTTTTGTGCCCCCCCTCAATCTTTTTGAAGCGGCAACATTCACAAAAGAAGTGACGGGGACTGTCACTGGTAATAGGCACTGTGGCTGCCTCCATGTCTTCGGGTCTTTAATATCCTCTCATCTAGCCAAGTCTCCTTCCTGAAATCCAATTTGCCTTGGCATCATTGGATGAATAGTTTGAAATGCCAGAATCCAATGAACAATAAATATTTAAAAGGCACAACCAAGAGTGAAGGACGAAATCAAGATTATTTTTTTACCCTGGGTATAAATATGAGCTGCAGAATAGATCACACATTTATGGCAACATATATAAATCAAGAGAGTAATATTGCAGAAATGTTGTGATCTTCTGTCTTATCGTGTAGGCGTTACGTCCACACGGATCCGGCGTTTTGGGAGCCCGAAAACCCTGGTTCTGTGTTTAAGAGTCATACTCCTTTTCTGAAACGGTATCGTTGTAGCCCCTCTTCACTCTTATAACCCGCTGCACTCTGACCGTTACAAACGTGTAGTGTAACGGCGCCACCAACGGGCCGGGCGTACGCACTACACCGTTTCAGTGGAGCCGCGTGAACCCGTGTGGACCCAGATGTTTTTGTCTCCATCTGGACTAAGCCTAAGATTCAGCCTTCAATTTAGTTTTTTTTTTGGTCCTACACTCCATTTTTTAAAATGAAAAATCACTGAATTTTACATTTAGTCACTGTTTCAAAAATGTTACCCAAATGTATTGCCAGTTCTCAAGATCACATATCATCAAACAGCCCTAGTATAAACAGCATCCACCCTGTTTAATTCAGCCATACGTCTTTCACAATATTTTACTTCCTGCAAGGATCATTTAGTGCATTTTCATTTACCTAAACCCTGCCTCCCACCAACACTGTAAACCTAGCTTTCACAGTATGCAGCCAATGTAAAAAGCTCTATCCAAAATAATTCTGCCTGCACATTCTTTAGCTAATGAACAGTTGAGCTCCAGCGCCATAATGATTAAACTGCATGTAATTTGTAGTAATTGAATGTGGGTGTGCGAAGGTTTGTGCATGAGTTCTGTGTGTGGTAGCAAGGCCGTAAACGCTGGTCTGTCTGCTCACTGAGAGATGTGAGTGGAGTTTTACTGTTGATTGCATTGCTTCCTTTACAACATTGAAAAGGGGGGAGTAAGCGAGAGGCTAAGAGAAGGAATGGATATGACGTAATAGTGGATTGAGCGAGTGCAGGGCTGTGCCACAAGATGTAAAAATAAGGGAAATATAAGTCTAATTTAGAGAGCTACAGAGCCCGCCCACCTCTGGGTCCAGAAGTAAAAATCCCATTAATTTTTGCCATAGTCGTTCCGAAAGAATCCATATTTAATTTTTTTTTAATTTTATTTGTATTTTTTATTTTTTTTTTATTTTAACTCACGATCATATCGCCAATATTTTCAATCTAAAAAGGTATGAGAGCTGTAAACTTATTAAACCATGCTAATATTTTCTATAAATAAAAACACTTTTTATTTATTTATTTTTGTATATTATTCTTTATTTTTTGTTTAAGTATGTTTTGTTTTGCACAAGTAACATGACATTTAATAAGATAATTGATTCAATGATGAACAGGAAAAGCTATTAATGTATTTCGCTGAGTTTTCATATTAAAACTATTTAGCTGAAAATATTCGATGATTAGTCTCCATCGAGCTCTTAAACTCTTAATATATGGATTATTATTATTTTTTCTAAGTCTATGGCAAAAATTAATGGGATTTTATCTTCCGGAACCAGAGGGGGTGGGCATTGTTGGCTCTATAGGGAAAGCATATACTGTAGATAAATGAAACAAATAACAAAAAAATGTAGTCAAGAAATAAGATTCTTGACTTTATGGATCACCAATCCATAAAGACTGCTGCATGTAGGTGATAATCGGTAACTTTATAGCGATACTGGTTAGTTATTTATATTGTTTTAGAAATCTGAAAATCGAAAAAGGCTTGCACTGTTTTGTAGCCGCCATGTTTTTTTTCTATCTTCGTGTTTTTTCCTAGATTTGCTATTCTTTTGATATGGAAATATGAATGACAGTTTTAGGTCAGTAAAAAATTTGGAGCATTTACCCCTAAACTAGATGATCCATAGCTGAAGTCCACCCCCGCAATACTAGGCAGTTCAAACCAAATAGACCCACGCTTTGTTTCTTAAAGACAAGTCGACAGCATCTGCATACAAAATAATATTATATTTGTTGGTTTCTTCTAGCATTCACTTTGCCTTAATGTAATTCAGTCTTCTCAGTTTGTGTGCTCTCTCTCTCTCTCTCGGGGGAAAATGACATGGGTCTCAAGTTAATTTAGCTGTGTCAACTCGTATTCAGCAGCCTCTCCTGTCAGTATTCATCACTCCACAAATAGTTTTTTTCCTCATGAATATGCAAACGGCCCTTAAGCCAATCAAAACACCAACCTGTTGTAGTCTCTAATATATTACAGGCACTTGTATATGCATATGTGTGTGGGGCTGGAGGCGGGTGGTGGGAGTCTTTTTTATTATAAATGACTTCATGTCTATGCTCGATGCAACTCCAGCTTACACGGGTTTGCCGTACGTAGCGTTATTGATTTGAATGCACCATCTTCAAGACCTTCCTCTCATCAAACTGTGATTTTTATTGACTGATGATTGAATGATTTATAAAGATGATTTATAAGCCAAAGCAGTACATATTCTGTTTTAAAATAAGGTGTACGTTAACGCAATTTTGTATGCAGCACAGTCTATTTATGTTTTTGGAGAAGTTAAGTTGCCACACCACAACACAAATATGACTATTAGTCCAAGTAGTACCCCACAAACTGATTTGATGTTGCTGTAGAGGCCAAGAAAGTGGCTAAAGTCAAATAATAATTATGGCAGATTACCCAATTTCTGGGTCAAACTTCCAGACTACAGGTTTGAACCTTTATTTGATTACCCACTTAAAAACGGCAAGATTCAATTTGCAATAAAAGCTTGACTAGTTTACCACACTGTAGACTGTCCTTCGCTCACACACACACACACACACACACGCGTACACGCACGCACACACGCGCGCACACGCACACACACGCGCACACACACGCACACACACACGCACACGCACACACACAGACACTTCTGAAGCACCTGAGGCAACAATTACATCCTTCTGATTACATTTACCTCACCACTTTAGTGCCTCTTGTGCTCTGTTTTTGTACACCAGAGAAACTCATTGCATTTCACACTGTGCACTGTTCATACATGCTTCAGCCACACACTCTCACCTCTCACCATGGCACCCTGCTGCGCTAAGATATGGAAAGTCCTTTTTGACGCACACAAAAATGACTCTCTGCTGGGTTGAAATGCTGAAGCTTTTCTAACACGGACATAAAAGGATTTGATGGGCCAAAGTCATTGCTGTTTTGTATTGTGACCCTTGCTGCCTTTTCGATTAGCTCACAGTCAAACCGAGAGCCCCACCGTGCCTAGTTCATGGCTGTATTTTATTGGCATGTGCAGACACTTACAGCTACATTATGAGAAATATTGATGGATTTTTCAGTCGTAGTTAATGTGATTCTCTAATGTTAATTGGTATTTTTAACAGATTTGGATGAAATCTGCACACATCGAAATCGACTTGTGTGCTTGTGCAGGCCTGTCACACATACAACCCATATCAAACATTCTTGCTCTCCGTTCAAAAGTGAATTTAGACTTAAACAAGAATTCTGTTCACACTTCATGCAGTTTGGTCCTCAAGAGAGACTCGGCAGGCCATGTTGGTAAATATTTAGTTCGCTTGTGGGGATCTGGCAACCCATTGGGAGACAAATGCAAGTCCATGTAATGTAAATTATTTAATTTGAGCTCCAAGGACATTTCATGGTTAGTTTTTGTTAATTCAAGAGTTATCATTTTTGGTCATGTGTGTCTGTCTGTAAGATGATTTATTCTAGCCCATACTAAGCCAGATGCAGCATGAAGAGCACACCAGCAGCTTCAGCCTTGTTAGCACACTGCTTTTACACTGACTGAATCTTAAGTGAGGATTTATCACAAACAAACAAACACACACACACACACACACACACACCTACACACATACACACACACAGGTGGTGTGAGACAAACTACAATCATGTCTAAAAACTGAACTCTGTTTGATCCCCTGAGATGAAGATTTAAGCCGTGCATAACAAATAATTTGTAGTATACATTTAATTAGAAACACACTCCTTCAGTAATCAAATGACGGAGTTTTGGTTGGAGTAATTCTTTCTATGGTTTGGTTATTTTGGGGTTTTAATTTGCTGTGTGGAGTCACCGAGTGGAGTCTGCAGGACCCTTCTCTATTTTGGGTGTTTTCAAGGAGATTATTCACAGTTGTTTATTTTGCCATTGCATGATAGTTATAATTGTCTGAAGTCTGTGTTTTTGTTGTGCTTCTAGTAAATGAATGTAAAGACCTGAGTAAATTTGTCTGTACAATTTGGGGAGTACATTTTGACTTTGGGATTTGTTTCAGCTAACAGACCAATAGCACAATTAGTCTCTGACCTGAAATCTAATGCAACACAAAACCACGGGGACGAGCTGTTCATCTGTTTCCTCTACCTGCAGGCCTTTTTAAATTATCCACATTAAACCTATTTCTGCTCTGATGTCCGTTACTCTTAAATGTGCTTGTATTACACAAGGATGTCTTACA
Organism: Philypnodon macrostomus; assembly: GCA_036025475.1. Lineage (NCBI taxonomy): Eukaryota > Metazoa > Chordata > Actinopteri > Gobiiformes > Eleotridae > Philypnodon > Philypnodon macrostomus. The sequence continues at coordinate 17,925 of JAVQKC010019948.1, read as the reverse complement.
AATACAGCAATTACAATACACTAATTAAGTGACTTTGAGTTTTGTTACTACAGAAAAGTTAAAACTATGGTGTATATTGTATAACTGTACAATTTATCAAAAAAATACTCAAGTAAATGTAACTGAGTTACTACCTGGTTCTATTAAAAAATTCTTGTTTTAAAAACAGTATAGATAGAGTATAAGATAAGAGTATAGAAAGATTGTCATCGGAGTAACATTACAGTCGGTGGCTGTAAAAAGGACATGACATTGTCAGTCTTGGATGAATACATTTGTTACCGTGGTGATAATTGTGTGAACTCAGGATTGGTTGAGCTGAGGAGGAGATGGCGACTGCACTGACCTTGCACCGGAGCTGTCGGAGTCTGGGCCCATTGGCTGTAATTGCCTGTCAGCCTCAGACTCAGGGTTTGACAGAGTGGCCAAACGTCGTAATCCTGGTGTTTGTGTCGTCAGTAAAAGTCCAGGATACTGCACTGATGGGGGTCTGTTTTTTCCAATGGGTCTCAAGTTCAATCAAACGTACTAGGTATGTCTTACACACAAATGTGACAGAGCTGTATGGAAATTGGAACAGGAAATGGTGTTTGCTCAAGAAATCTGAGCTCAAGCTGTAGCTTTGGAGGTTTTGAAATTGATGACTTTTGTACTTGGACTGGGCAAACTGTTATTTGACATCCTATAGACCCTTTAAAATGTTCATCATATGGAATGTTCAAAATTCCAGAATGGAGGCGACTGGAGCAAAAGTGAATTAACTTTACAAAAAAGTAGTGTTTGTGTTGAGGGAGAGAATAATTCTGAACATACAACTAAAAAACTATTGTGGGGGTCAACATTTGTGTAAGGAACTAGTATTAATGTAATAATTATAATAATAATTAACATACAACGTGATGTACATTCACTGATGTTCCCTAACCAGGCTCTGAAATTACCTACATGTGGCAGAGTGGTTGTCATTTGTGAAAACCATCTTAGTTTTGCAGTATTTTGAGGCTAATGCTAATTTCTCCATTGAAAATGTATTACGGTCTTGCCTCCAGTTGCATCTATTCTGGAATTTAAAACTTTGCAGACTTTGAAAGGGTCTATATGAACTATTAAAACCCTAGCTCAAGGGTACACAACATGATACAGGAGGAGGATACAGCAGGCAACATAAAACAATACAGTTAAATAAAAAAAACATTTTAAATGATATAAAACTTAATAAACCCAAAACATACTTAATACTTAATATGTTTGTGCTTGTGTTCCTCAGTGCTGGCAGGAGTGGAGTCTCGTGGGGTGCTCAGGAAGATCAGTGACATGCTGGAGGTCATTCTCAAAAGGATGGACACACTTTCCAAACTGGACAACAGCTCCTCCACGGACACACGCCGCCTCGATGAACTGAGCTCTGCGATCAACAGGTACATATTACATACTCAAAGAACAATGAGGGCAGTCATTTTGGTATTAATGCTGTGAGCATGTTTTTGACTGCTTTGTTTGCCTAGAAACTGATAAAAATGTACTAAGATTTGATTTAGATTTTTCCACATTTTCCACAAAGTATAAACAACCAGATTCTGACTAAACCCGTTTTGTCTGGACATAGTTTTATTGTAGTTTGACCACGTATGTGGAGTGTAGTCTCTCCTCTCACATTTGTCATGTTAGCCACAGTGTCGCTAGTCTGAGATTCCCTACAACACACAGGTCACCTCCGTCACCGTGTAAGTATGAATAGGCTTTTTTTTCTCTTAAATTTGACCTTTATTTAACCAGGAATGTCCCACTGAGATTCAGAATCTCTTTTCAGGGGAGTCCTGGCCCTAATGGGGAAGCTATTGTGCATGTTTTTAGTGGTAGGGAAACCTACACAGGCACGGAGAGAACATGCCAACTCCACACAGAAGGGCCCCGACTGCCTGGTCAGAGAATCGAACACAGGCTGTGAAGAGTGCTATCACTGTGCCACCATGTCGCCTTTAAAGTTGACGAACTACGAGCTAAGTTATTACACAATACAGAAAACTGACAATCACCTGTTTAGCTTTTCATCGCAGCGCCTCACACTCGCTTTCCCAGCTGCAGCAAGACAACAGCCTGGGGCCACACACACACACACATACACGCCTACACACGCACACATGCACACACACAAATGCACACGCATACACATACTTATGCCCACACACGCACATGCCCACACACAAGGATAGAGTAGGTGAGCGAATGTGTATAAAAACAGGGTGGAAACAGGTGACAAATGTAACGCTAGCCTTGAGCTGAAGCTGAAAGCTGTTTACTATCACAGAAGTGTGAGCTCTTCCTCTGAGGGTTGCCATGTTCTGTTGCTCATTTACTCCTATTACTATCAAATTACCTTGTGCTGCTATTTAAGCACCAGACAAGCACAATACAAAAAAATATTAGTAATATAAGCATTTAGCCCAGACTAAATCACAAAATGAGTAGGAGAGAAAAAGATCGGTATCCTTACATTCTCGCTGCACATCAACCCCTTCATCTCTATTACAGACTTCACTCTTCCTTAAATTTGTTCTCATACGGTCGCTTGTGGAAATTGGTGCCTATTATGGCAAAATGTCTGCTGCAAACAGCATGTCATGTATGACCTTGTTACCACTGCTTTTATTAAACTGATCCTTACTTTGCCCACATCATACCTAAACAGCCAATTTATCTTTTCTTCCAAATATGCTCTTTATTCCTCTTCCTGTCATTTCAAAAATCCGCTCCAGTGCCACTGTAGTGATGTGATGCACTCTGACAGAAAACCCTGACTTGTGCGTACCTTGTTAAATGATCTTGGATAAGTGTGGAGGCACTGAAGCAGAAGGATGTGACGATTAATGCGGCCTGGCATCGGTGTTAACTGCAATCAATGTCTGGTAATGGCCTCTTTAATGTAGAGGGAGCTCCTCTGGTCTCGCTACAGGACTATGGTCTGGTTCTCCTTTTGGGGTTGAACTGTGTCTGTTGTCATGAGCTTGGACAGTATCTAAATATAGAGCAGTGGCGATTACTCATTAACTACAAGGGAAGCTATATGCATTCTTAAACTTAATAAATGAAGTATTTAAACTGCATTCAAAGTGCGCTTGAACGCGATTCATTTCGTGAGCATTAATCAGTTGTTGAGTCTGCTCTCTGACGGGTTTTGTTTTTTGTCAAAAGCGACTAACAACAAATCTAGTGATTCTTTGTGATGTTATTGGGGACATTTCTGTGGTTTGGAGACTCGTAAAAGCACGCATTGTTCTTCACATATCCTCCATGAGCAGCGGGTGCTGCCGTGAGCTCAACCCTGGGATCAAAGCACTGACAGGCGGCCAGTTTCAGTCAGCAGTGAGCTCCATCTTTACCTCCTCAGTCGGCGGTGCCACAGCATGTAATGACGAGCAGTGCATAGGGCTTTTTTAAATAAAATAAAATAAAAAGTGTTATAGTATGATTCTACCTGGAAGAATGACAACCTTCACCATCGTTATAGTATGATATAACTCAGGTGGAGACTGAGAGAGACAGGGGAGGGAGTATGCTCCAGCATGATGCTGATAAACTGTCTGTAGTGGATACTTAAAGACATTTGATTTCCTTAAGAGTATACATGATGTGTAGGTTACATATGACATAAATAATATTACTTGTATGTAGGCCTAAGACTCCAAAGAGCTTCACCTGTTTCAAAAACCAGCAGCCGCCACTGATATAGAGCATATATCTAGTATATACTAGTAACATTACAGTATATTGATAGTTCTTATAGGCATGAAGAAAAATGTATTGGATTTGTCCCAAATTTTATAACTTCATCAATACAAAAATTAAAGAAACATGATGTAAATGTAAGCATATAATCAAGGATTTAAGATCATCACATACCAGGTAGCTCTGGGACAGACTCGAGCTTGTGCACTAGAGAACACATTCAGTTACATTATAGGAAGTGTGTTCATTTAGGTATCCCTTAACTTTAACTTGTGCTGGTGCATTCTTGTATTGTGCTTTGCAATAGCTGAAAATAGTGTGAATTAAAGGCACCAGAACAACACTAGCTGTAAGCAGGCAATTAATAATAGCAGGCGGTTGAGACTATTCTCAGAGACAACATCCATTATCCTTGACAAGTTCTTATGGAAAAATCCAGTCCTCAAAAATCAACAACCTTAATGTGCTGCAATTTGAGTCTGGTATTGTGAGAGAGAACCTGTGAATGAAACCATGCAGTGAGGCGGTCATTGTAATACAAGAGAACATTTTGATGGAGCGAGCTGGATAAAAAAAGATATTGACACAGAAAACAGTGGTGGGTAGATGCACGTTTTCAGACAAAGGAACAACGAAGACTCCCTAAAGACAAGGGACAATGTTCTGTAACAAGCCCCTGTATGTGGGTAATTACACGCGTGTGGCACTTTTGTGTTGGTGCATTTGAGGTAACACCAGTCTGGGCATTGGACCAGGGCACAGCCATCTCAGTGAGCACACAGCTCTAAGGATTAATGTCCCACAATCATTTACATAAACACATATTGTCACAGCAGGCACAGCTTTAGAAATCTCTGTTTGTTGGTGCGTTGAATGCCAAAATTAAAATATAGAATTTAGAATTTAAAAAAATGTTCAGTTACTTTGGAGAGACAGTGCCTAGGAGGAAAAGCAGGTCATTCGACAACCAAAGAGCTGGCGGTTCAATTTCCACTTCATTCAAGTCATTTCATTAATGTGTTAGCATTATTGCCTTGTTTGAAGAGGTCTTTGCTGTGGTTACAGAGGTTAAGTTACACTTTATTGTCCCAGTAATGAAATTTGTCCTTTGCATTTGACCCATCTCTCAGTGCCACTTGGGCAACCTGTCTGGGAGCAGTGGGCAATGACAGTGCAGCACCCATGGACCCATCTCCAGGTCCTGACCCAGGATATTGGTCAGGATGTGCCAAGCTGGGAGAATCTACCAGCACCCTTGTGTGACCGATTCTTTGACAATTCCAGATGGAACCAGTCTTGACTGAACATTCTGGAAAAATCTCAAACAGTTAAAGGACCTAATAGTTTTGGTGCTGATTATTTGGATCTAGAGTAGAACTGTGATGCTTTGCTGGAGTCCTTTTCTACTCCAGTAAATTTTAGTGGACTTTCAGAGTGTCAGAAACCATCCATAGTCAAACACTCACTGAAGTTCATTTCACCATTTCTTTTCCCTACTGTACTTGTCACTGCCTCACTATCTGCCTTCAGTCTCTTCTTTTTAAGTTATATTTTTCACACGCCATTCCTCTTGCTCTGTGACTGACAGGCAAATACAATGGTTTATGAGTTTTTGCAAGGTTACATGGGAAGGTGTGATTTTTTGCCAGCAGGGAGAGAGAGAGAGGGGGGCAAATGGGACAAGAGTGCTTCATATAAACAATCCTAAATCCAGGCCAGCGAAGCAGACATTCACAGTGTAACACCCCACACATATCTCGTCCTGGGGTGAGCTTCATTGGTCCTGACACACTCTCCTGTAGCAGCGAATGGGACTTGATGTCTCAGGCAATTTGCCCATAGGCCAGACACTCGTTAGAGCAGCAAGCTAAGGGAACGTAACGAGCAAGGAAGCTAAAAGAGGACAGGAAGGAGCGGGGTAAAAAAGGAGAGAAAGACACATCAATGATGCTGAGTTGATTCACAGCATTTTACCAGAGATGAGAGCTGAGACAGTCCCTGACGTTGTGTGTGATACTTGACTATACCTATTCCTCCCACTGTACCCACTGTGTATAACCACTGCACTGATCCCAGGAGGACGACATCAGGGCCAAATTTAAATACAGTGAAAATGGGTTGCTCTACATTTCACTATAGCACATCCAGATCCAACAATGATGCAACTCTTGTCTGCGTGAAAATAAATATCCAAACAGTGCAATGCTGGTGTAATGCAGACAAATGTTCTAAGTGGGATTTTGTTCAGTTTTCGTGTGAGTGTCAAAATGAAGAAATTCTAGTTTGTTAATCTAGAATGGGGTTTCCTTTTTAATACAGATGGTCAGTGGTGAAGTGGTTAGCACTGTTGCCTCAAAGCAAGGAGGTCCCCGGGTTCGAGTCCGCACGAGGGCCTTTTTGTGTGGAGTTTGTATGTTTCTCTCTGTGTCTGGGTGGGTTTTCTCCGGGTACTCTGGTTTCCTCCATCAATCCAAAACATGCACATCCTCCAGCTGGGTATATCCTGACCAAGATCCTACCTGAAGATCTGGAGATGGGTCCCCAGGCTGCCCACCATGGCCGCCCACCTGACAGGTTGCCCTAGCGGCATTGAGGGATGTAAGGGTACATATTTTACATATTCAGGTTTGGCATTAGATGAGATTATAGATGTTGGCCTTTTGAGATGCCACCATGTATGACTTCTGGGCTAGACTTTATATTATGGGCACTTTGTTGCTTAATTCTTTTTTTGTCAAGTAAGACCAAATGTTTTGTTTAAAGTGGCTTATAGGTGACTCAGTTGGTTGCTCACAAATCAGAGGGATGGCAGCGAGAGCACATTGTTTTGTCTTTAATCACCATGTCTTTTGGTCTCGATAAGCATTGAAGTTAGCTTTGTTTTGAGTGGAATAATGAGTGGCCTTGTTAAAGACATAAACAAATTGTGAACACCATTGCCAATCTCTAAGGTTCTCCTGTATAGTGAACTCTAAACCACTTTTACTTCTTCACTGCATCTGGCCAAGTCTATCTCCCAGTGCAATCCCCTTCTTTTAGCTTTCCTTCATTTGTGTTTTGTTTGCCTGATATGTTGAGGACCCACATGTCTACATTCATCAAACGTGAGCAGCCTTCATTGTGAGTAGCGTGCCACAGTGGGCCATCAAATATGTATATCCTTGCATTCTTTGATCATAATCCTCGTTTAATGTTTCACTTTTGCTGTTTTGTTGGCTTCTACATGAACACACAGAGGACATCTTTATTTTATTCCTTTCTTCCACCCTCACAGACATTCCCCTGTTACATGCAGTCTGCTGGAATGAATACATCTACATTTCTTCACTGTCTCAAGGCCTTTTCTCCCTGAACTCCAAATCAGAATCTTTTTAACTCATTCTTTTAACAGTTCTAGACTTTTCTTCTTCTTCTGTGTGTGCCTATATAGCATCTCTAGAGGCATTGGAGCACATAGCAGCAACTATATGAGCACCTACAGTCAGAAATCTATATATTTAAATTGAAAGGGCTGTTAAAAATGATAACTATTTGCGTTATTTTTTTCAAATTGATGCGTCAAAAATAATTAACAAAACGATTCATTCATTCATTGAGCTACTAAGACTGGTTGATGAAGAAGTACATCAGCACAACATTAAACTTGCATCAATGAGCATTTTAAACTGGTCTTAAAATGGTCATTGAGACTTTTGTCTTAACACGGTGGCACAGTGGTTAGCGCTGTTTAGTCCCAGGTTCGATTCCTGGACCGGGCAGTTGGGGCCTTTCTGTGTGGAGTTTGCATGTTCTCCCTGTGTCTGCGTAGGATCTCTAGGCCCTCTGGTTTCCCCTATCACTAAAAACATGTACAATAGCTTTTTTGTTGGGACCAGAACTCCCCTGAAAAAGAGTTCTCAGTGGGACTTTCCTGGTTAAATAAAGGTCAAATAAAGTTCTTTGGATACCCTACAGACTCAATCCCAGTAGATTATCTGTTTATTACGGAGACCGGGAGAGGACATCAAAGGGCATGGATAAATAGATAAATAAATAAATAATACGAGGCCTCGAGTTATTAATACGAGCGCACGAGTTTAATATGACGTGGGAATGACAATCAAAACACGAGCGTACATGTTATAACACGTGGGAACGACCTTAAAATAAACACGTGCGTACGAGTTATAATTTATATATATATATATATAAAACACGAGCGCACGAGTTATTTTTACGTTGCTGCTGGCGACCTCTTGGTGGCGATAGCTTTAAATACCATTTACCGGAAGTTAGGGCGGAAGTACCCATGCGAAAACACATGACGAAAAAAGGCTAGACGCCATGGAATTAATTAATTAATTAATTAATGGAATCAAAATGCACTTTAATCATTATAATTAAGCCATACATTCTATAAAACTATGATGTAGTTACCTTCATTGAGTTCCACCTTTCAAAAGTCTTGGTTGGCAGCTTGTGTCTTGAGTGAAATCTGGCGTGTGTTTTGTCCATACCCATGTGTTATCAAATAACACGTACGCTCGTGTTTTATAAAAAAAAAAATAATAATAATAAACTCGTACGTTCGTGTTTCTCTATTGTCGTTCCCACGTGTTATAACACGTACGCTCGTGTTTGGATTGTGTTCCCACGTCCTATAAAAGTCGTGCGCTCGTATTAATAACTCGAGGCCTCGTATTATTAATGTATTTTTTTATGTCCTCTCCCGGGCTCGGTAGAAAACAATAAAAGACACTATTTAATAAAACAAACTGTACATCAGATCAGAGCAACAAACTAAACATGGCAGTGAATATGTAGGCTCTATACCAGGGGCGGACAAACTGCGGCTCGGGGGCCAGATGCGGCCCTTTGAGCTTTTTAATCCGGCCCGCCAAGCATTTTCTCATATTTTTTAAATGATAAAATATTGCCAATTTTTCACTCACGTTGTTATAACCTACAGTAACCAGTTAACTCCACATAGACATATGTTTTCCCTGAGGTCCGATCGAAGGCTGTATGTCTCATTTGTCAAGGAATGGCTGCAGTTTACAAAGAATATAATATCAGCCGGACCACTTGGCACATTTTTAAACCCCACGTGGCCCATGAGTCAAAAAGTTTGCCCACCCCTGCTCTATACCAAAAACAAAAATAAAATACATATATAAAAGTCTATACAAGACCTTATTTAACCAACTTGGGTGTTGGATGCTGTAAACGGTATTTTGGAGAGTATTAAATCCAAACACTGTAAACATATTTTGACTCTTATATGGAGCCTGCTGGAATTATTATATCACTAAAATACAGGAACATCAGCTGTATTCAAAATGTACCCCTGCTTTACTTTTCCACTTACTTTTTCAGTTTCCCCACCCAATTACAGTGGGCTAGAACCAGGTCTGAGTACATGTCTGGACTACCATTCACAACATGTGTGGTCTGTGTTAGGGCAAATCCCACACTCACTCAAGCACATTGTCGCGGAGCTACAAGCTGTGTGTGTATGTGAAGACACATGCGTCGTCCAGAAAGAATAGTCTTAAATGGTTTCTTTTTTGGGAGAGATCCTGTGGCACCTGTTCCTTTCAGACTGCAGTCACTATGAATCAGGTGTTAACCCCATACAGCTCACTACACACCTGCCCCTCGCCTCACATATCCGGGATACTGTATTTTCTCATGGAGTACGTTTACACTTACACTTCAGTATCCCGGTTACCAATATCCCAGTTATAGCAGTATTCTGGATATGATGTTTACATGCAGCTAGAGAAAACAGACTACTCATATCCCTGTATACATGAGAAAATACAGTATCAGGATATATGTGTGTACTGTAGTGAGCTGAGCACTATGGTTAATGCTAACAAACAGGTTATACAGCACTTTTCAGAGAGAGAAGAAGTAAGCACACCTGTAGTGAAATGTGACTGATACTAAGTATAACGAGCCAGAAATGAGTGGAAAAACAACGAATACGGCCACGTCCCATATCGGCTTTAGTGTAGAGATAAGTCTGACAGCAGTGGAGATACAGCCACTGAATCCAGTGTTACATGTCCGTATTGATGAAACACTGCATATTTCTGTCAGATACTGCTTTGACATACCACAGTATCCAGAATACTATCGGTGTTTCCCAGGTAGAGTAACCGGGTTTCTCAAAAAGAAGATACTGAAATCGGGATACTGTGTTTACATGCGCAAAGACTCATTCACTCTTTGCCTGTACAATAAGATAACATTCCAGCTACTTGGTTCTGTAGATAAAGTTAGTCACAGGGCTGACACATACTCACTAAAGGGGCATTTAGATTCACCAGCATGCATGTCTTTAGATGGGGCGAGAAAGCTAATGCTGACCCAGGACTCAAACCTTCCCAGGAGCTTTAACCACACTGACACGGTCACTGTTTACTTCATCCTCAGAAAGAGTATCCGATGAAAGCCTTGTCCCTGAGTTCAAAACACAAGACCACAGCAAAGCCAAAAATACAACTTTCAAAATCCAAAAGGGGACCACATTATAGCAGCATTACCCTGTATTGAGCCAGCGGTTCAGTCAACCACAATGAATGAGCTAAACACATTGGAGTGCCTGCCTTAGTTTTCCCCAAATCCCACTCATTTTAACATAATTGGTCCCCACCAGTCCCTGTGCATTAAATATGTAGCCGGCAAATCCATTTAGTGGAAGCACAGCCAGTTAGATTGAAGTTTTCTATTGAAAGTTGGGATAATGTTACAATCACTGCTCACGGTTTTGACAGGTCCTTTTTTAGCTACTTAAATATAAATAGCCTAATGTACTCAGTTAAAATTGGTAATATTGTTGGTAATAATATAGTCGTTATGGTTGAATTGAATGAAACCAACAATAACTACAAGCATAGGTCACTGAAAAATTACAAGGTTATTCTAGTTTATAAAAAAATCAGAACAATCAGAATGTCGATATATTGTCACATCTCACCTTCTTACAATGCTAAATACATAGCATGGAATTCCAAGGGGAATTATGTACAAAAAAATTAACCAAATTTACTATATTATTTTCTGTTTAGTACCACACTTTTACCATATTACTGTGCTGTAACGTATGACCAAGTTCCATTGTGCTATACAGGGAAAATCACAATTGTCTAGTCACATTTGAAGAACACTTGCCACATTGGCCAGTGCACAGAACCTCTAATAATGTCATACCCTGTCTGGCTGTGTAGCAGACGTAGGTCAGTAGGTCCATACTCCATATAACAGATCTGTAACATGTGGATTTGTGGAGATGAAAAACCTGTTATGGTCTTATATTGTATGTGCCATTGTTCTTTCTCTCTGTAATCCCAGATCCTAATCCTCTGCAGTCTCCTATTCACCCCGGCCCTGTCTGCGGATGTGACCTATAGAACAGCAGCTAATCCCAATCAATGCTGCAATATTGAACCGGAATCTAAAGTGAAGCTAGCCGCCATGATTGCCGCACATAGAAATGGTGTGCACTGTTGTCATTGGTAGTTTAAGGTAATGTTCATCAACAGAACTTCAAGACTATTGGCCTCTTTCTGTGTCATGGGAGAGAGGTATCCAAGATCAGTGAAGTCAAGACAACAGTAGAGTCTTCCTGCTAGTCTGTTCAGTCTCATTACATACTAGTCATAAAAGATTAAGGTTATTTGAATTTTGGTTGAAATTACAAAATTATCCTACAATGTATAATTAACTTATACATTACATAGCACATAGCCTGGTCTACCAGCCGGGCCTAAGTTTTTCAGTGGGGTCCGGTCCCTTGCTCACAGCGAATCCTTTCTCGGCAATTCAGCGAACGGACCAATCACGAGCTGTTTACAAGCCACAGTGGCGTATGTTTTGTTGACCGTGTCATATACAATCTTTGTTAACGTGACTTCCTTGGTAACAACAGTGTGGCAGGTTCTGATCAGTTTTGTATACATTAAGCCCACCTGTGAAATTGAATGCAAACGAGAGACCAGACTAACATCTTTGTATAGAATAGAAAAACTGTTAGTCGCAGCTGGCCAAGCTAACTATCACCTGGTTGTACTAAGATACCCTAAGATGGTATTCTGTAAAATCACTGTGTACTCTATATACTCTCTTACAGAAGACACATCAAAATTCTCCACTGATTGGTATTGAATCATTTTGCAGTGTTTTGCAGTGTTTTATATTTTGTTAAATCAATACCATATAGTATATTTATTAAAAAATTATATTTACGGTGCATTATAGGTATTAGGGTGGATCGTTACAAAATGCATTTTTACTCAAAGCTGTCCATATAATTTTCATAAACCTGGGACTCTGTGGGGCCTAAAAACCATCAACCAATAATGGACCTCAGTCAACCAACAGTACCTTGGTTGAGTGAGGTAGCTTTGTCTGTTATTCGTTGGTTAGCTTGCTTTAGAGATGAGGAAGTGTGGCTATGTTTGTGTACACATTAGCTCTGGTGCTAACTAGATGTATACAATGGCTGAGAAGACCGCCGAAGTTTCTGCAAAATAAATACTAGTGTCTCTGAAGAGGAGAAGAATGGAGGGAGAAAGGAATGAAATTAGTTGTTCTTCATGGATACTTGGACTTGTATTCAGATTAGGATTGATGCTAATGGTGCTAATGAGGCGCTATAGTTGTTACTTCTCCAACCCATGAGCACTTCTCTTCTTGTTCTTTATCACTGTGTAAGTCGGGGGGAGACAGTTCTCACCACTAGCTGCTAAGGACTGGCTAAAAAGTAGACCCTAAAATTGAATGCATTTTGTAATAAATTGTTTTGAGATTTTGACAAAGTTCTTACAAAATGCAGTTGGTGAACTTTTGCATTTTATAACAACTTTCTCAAAATGTGACAACTTATTAAAATTCAATGCACATTATGCTAGGTAAGTTTTCTTTTTTTTTTTTTTACAAAATGTGATTTTATTACAAAGTGAACATTTAATTACATTTTGGCAGATTATTACCTCAAATGGGGCTCTACACTCCCTAATACCTTTAAGGAGTCATCTGGTTTGATTTGAGAAACAGTTCATAAAACCTCATTACTATAGTTTGAGAAACACTGGTCTAATGTTGTTTCACCTCAGATGCACTTTTGCCTTCACTGTTCATTGTGATGCATAGGACAGGCGTGGGCAAATGTGAGAAGAGTACAGGACCTGGGGAATGTTTTTTGAATTGAGGTTTTATGATGCATTGAATGATTTTGATGACAAGGTCCCCTCTGATTAGCTGTCGGATTGAATGAAAACATGTCTGGCATATTCACTCAGAAGCTGAAACTACAAAATACAGGCACCAGGTTGGTTAATTTTTCTGCAGAATAACAATGAAACTTTTCAGAATGTTGTCGAAGGAATATTTGTGGCAGCATTATCCAGACCTGTGCTGTGAAACTATAGAAATAATGACACTTATTCATTTTCATTCACGTTTTACCACTGGGGTATACTGATATACTAGATAGTTGCTGGGTTAACACATACAGTACATTGACGGGCAAACATTCACTCACACATTGATACTTAATGGCTTTTACCACCATCGCCACACAATAATGGCAAGTAATGGTAAAATGTGTGAAAAGATTGTATTTCAATTTCCATATAGTTACACTACGCTATTAAGTTGGCGGGGTTCAATTTGCTATTAAATTTGCTGTTTAAAGCTTCTTTTCTCTGCCAAAGCAGGTTATGTAATTATGTGATTGATTCAGGAGAGGTTGTGTCCAAACAGCTGAGAATAACCCCTTTTATATACACTGCAATAATACAATACAATAACAGTACAACCTAATGGTCGCGTGTACTCAGGCTGGATGGTTCATTGAGTTACTGTCTTTCTTTTAAGGCCATCAGCATCAACATTGGACACAGCATCAGATAATGTTTACCTGAGGAACCAAACTAAATAAAAAATCAAAACATTCACAGAGGCAACTCTAATTTTATTTGCCACCAACAACCGGTTGCAAGTGCATGATGTAATTTTTGTTTTTCCTCCGTGAATCCACTTTCATAGTACCGCATATGATTAGCTGTAGCGATGCTAAAAGACTTTCTAATTAGTTGCTTGTGTTAGACCTGTGCTTGTTGCTTCGCCGAGCAAAAATAAAAACTTAGGACACACTGTAAAATAAAATAAAAATGTAGGAAATGTCATTATTTTACATACTACATTTTACATACAGAATGGTTAGGGGGTTGAGCTTAGAGTTTGGTATAATGTTTGTTACACAGTGTATTACATTGTACTTAATGAGGTAGATACACTGAAAAGTGTGACCAAAATATCAGTTTCAAAGGATTGGGCTTTATATTTAACTGTAAATAGTGTGTACTTGTATGTGTATGCATGTGTGTTTGTATGTGTGTGTGTATGTGTTTATTTATGTATGTGTGTTTGTATGTGTATGCATGTGTGTTTGTATGTATGTTTGTATGTGTTTGCATGTAGGTTTGTATGTGTGTTTGTGTGTGTGTGTGTAAGTGTGTGTGTTTGTATGTGTGTGTATGTATGTGCGTGCGTGTGTGTGTGTTGGCCTCGGTTCCATGAGCTTCTTGCATGCTTCTTTCTGTGTGATTCTCCTTCATCGTTACCGCTCACAGACCTCCCCGTGGCAGACTACACTGCTCCATGTCCACAGCATTTTAAATGATCTTATAAGTTAGCTTATTCCTGGTCTCATGTTTAAAGGCTTATATTGCACAGAGGCAGGTGAACTTAAAAGGAACTTTTATGCCCTAAGAGGACATTTCAACTTATTTTGTATTCATTTTCCTAAGATTTAAGAGATAATTAAGTGGTTATAACGAGAATAATTTTTTTCCCAAGATTAAAAAAAAAAAAGTATTATCTCGATTATTGATAAATATAAATAAGTTTGACTGTATGTCCTCTTAGGGCTTCCGTACAAAGGATGAACTAAACCTGTTATTAAAATAAACAACACAAAAGCAACTGCATTATACGCATTATGAAAGTATTGAACGGATAAAGTTAAAGTCATGACGGGTATCTCAGAAGTCTGTCCGTTTAAATATCCTAACTCCAGCGTAACCACTGTGTCCAAGTTTTAGTCACTTTGGGGGTAATCAATTTCCTTGCTCGTTAACTTGTCAAGTTTTACAGTGTGCAGATTTCTGGGTCAGATGAGGACTGTGCAGCAGAGGGAAGATGCAGTCAGTGTATTATTTAGACGGTGCAGGGTAATAATAGAGCAGGCTACTGTCAGTCAGACTTTGTAAATGCTGCCCCGAAGAAGAATTGTGGAGAAGAGCCTCAGAGGGCAGCCGAGTCTCGGTGGCTTTTAAAAACATAAATAGAAGTGGTCTGTGTGTGTGGTCATTGGAGCTTTTGAAGTGTCTCCCTGACACTGACCAAAGCAGGTACTTATAGCTCTATAGAGGCAGGGATCGAGGGATTTAAACTGTAAAGAATATATACTTAAATTGAGGGTATTAAATTAAAATAACATAACCCTTTATTGTTCATTTGTGACATATTAGTGACAAAATTTCTAAATCAGTTAATGGTGTGGTCTGTACAATATCTGAAATAAAAATGAGTTCCAAAAATTACAAAAATGCTTTATCTGTCCTAGTTCTATGATGTAAAGTCGGTCAATTGTCATAATTATTATTTGACTTTAGTCCCTCCCCTGGCCTCTACAGCAACATCAAATCAGTGTTGTAGGTTATCACGTGGACCAATAGTGGTTGAGCTTTACATAAGTCCCTCCCCTGGCTTCTAAAGACAACAGACCTACTTTATACATCATAAAACTGATCTTATTTTTATATTTTTTAACAATCAAAACTTACAGACTACACCTGTAATAAACAGGTCAACCATTTACATGTAATTTAATATGGCTTAAAATTGGTTACATCTTTGAACATTGGTTTGGAGCATTCTATTTTTTACCTTGAGCTGCTCCCAAACCCATAATTCCACATCTCTTCAAAACTGTGGCTACAAAGGAACTGGCATTTGTGCATTTCATTTAGCGATAAAGTAACAACTGTTTGGATAAAAAGAATGTTGTGGGCAGTACTGGCAGGTGGCTAATATGCTCTCTGACCAGACACTGACCTCACAACAGTGTGGGAAATTCTGGATTTATTTACAATGCAATGCACGTGTTGGTCTTTTAGTTGTTTTCTCAGATCAGAATTTTTTTTCATTGTCATTTCATTTTAAACATTTTAAAATTGTTACATGGTGTTGTGTAGAGAAGATGTAGTTAGTGTAAATGATATGTCAGTTACCATATAATTAATATTATTATGATATACAGTACAGACCAAAAGTTTGGACACACCTCATTCATTCAATGAGTTTTCTTTATTTTCATGAAAAGGCATGAAATCCCACTTATTAACCCTGACAGGGCACACCTGTGAAGTGAAGACCATTTCAGGTGATTACCTCTTGAAGCTAATCAAGAGAATGCAGAGTGTGTGCAAAGCAGTAATCAGAGCAAAAGGTGCTACTTTGAAGAAACTAGAATATAAGGCGGATTTTCAGTTGTTTGACACTTTTTTGTGAAGTACATATTTCCACATGTGTTAATTCATAGTTTTGATGCCTTCAGTGTGAATCTACAATGTCAATAGTCATGAACAGAGAGGAAACTCATTGAATGAGAAGGTGTGTCCAAACGTTTGGTCTGTACTGTAAATGTATAATTGCATTCTTGAGGGAAATGTGGAATGAAGAGAGAATGAAATCCAGTGTTCTAACTCAAAATGTAAAGTTAGTCCTAGTTTTGAGCTGTTCATAACAAATCTGTTGGCCTAGGTTTAGTTCTGGATTGGTCCTGGGTCCATTTTAACTACATGTCGTTGAGCCACTGAGCTTTATATGGCTTGTAGTTAAAATTGATTTTTTAAATAATATATGCATTTATTATTGGTAATCTCACTCTCAGGGAGCCCCAGTGAACCGCAGCGATGCCCGGTGGGATCACGGAAACAGGAGAGCCCTACTCGGCCTTTGTAAGTAACCCGTCTTCACGAGCACACGTTCAGATTACATCACGTCTTTGTGAAGGAGGCTATGGTTAATTTAGAGCCGTTTGTTTAAATAGAACTCTGATGAATAGATGTTCCAGGACTTGACCTACCGTACTGTGATGGTCCTTTTTGGTTTGCTGACCCTTTCCTGACCCGCTTACCTTTAAGCTTAATGTATCGTTTAGGTTTATTATAGGAACAGTGCCCAGGGATCTTTCTCCAGACCTTGAGGCAGGATCTTGGTTCAGAACCTTGCCTGGAATTGAGTCTGCTGTGCATGCTGTTGGGTTGAACCAGAGCAAACCCACCCAGACACAGTGAGAACATACAAACTCAAAGTGCTAACCATGCAGACTGAAAGCAACTCTTCCACTGACAATCAATGAATTCTTTTTAGATCAGATCATTTTTCATAAAGTGCAGTGTATGTGAAGAGGAAGTCTGAACGCTGACACGTCCATTGAGACTCTTTACGACCAGGCTTCTGTTGTCATCCGCCACACTTCACCACAAAGTCTTACCGGTTCCCTTTTGAGACAAGAGGCCGTTCAATCGTTATTACTAAGCTCTGTCTAAATTATAACAACTCTGACCAATGGCACTCTGCATAATAGTGTTAAATGTAGGGCTGTGCAATTAATACTATTTCAGTTGTTGCTCTTCTCAATTACAAAAACTAAATAATCAAGAAAACAATATAATTAGTCCTTGTAGAGCCACATTATGTAAAAATATGCCAAAATGTAATAACAATTTCACTGCTTTAAACCACATTTTGTAATAAACTGATCCAACACAAAATGCAATGGAATTTTGCACTTTTTGTTGTAATTGTTACATTTTCACAGTTGTTTTTAACAGTCATATTGTAATAACTTTCTTATAATGTAACAAGTTATTACAAAATGAGGTGAACATTTTATTACATTTTGGCAGATTATTTCATAATGCAAAACTTTACATGATGTGGCTCTTCAGGGTCTACAGTTGTGTCCAACGCTGAGGCTAAAATAATAATAATAATGTTAAAAAGGTAGATGTAATATTTATTTCTTCTGAAGATACATGACGTGTGTGTGTATATATGTATGCATGTGTGTGTATATATATATATATATATGTATGTATGTGTGTGTGTATATATGTATGTGTCTGTATATTTATATGT